>MCJB01048907.1:0-35354 GCA_002018475.1 Nicotiana obtusifolia
ACACGCAAGTATACGTGATCGACAAGTAATATAGGACAATAAGTCCGGATTATCGTACCCAAGGGACTTAAGTTAACTACTTTATAACAACTAATATCGTTATTTAGTCAAGCAAAATAAATTTTAGTATATGGTTTATTCTAAATTATAATTCTAATTTAATCTAGGAATTATAACGAACAAATATGTATTTTTGTGATCAATAAAACAAAGAGTCCAGGGTTGTGATTTTACTTCCAATCCTATTGCGTTCTAATTGACTTATCGTTCATATAGTTAATGTAAGATTGCTAATTAATCGATAATGATACTCATAGTCTTCTTCCGAAGTACTATTCGCCTATTCCTAACAAGATTAATGCCTATATTCCTATGGAATTAATCTAGCAATAATGCATGAAGAACACGATTATACAATTAAGCATGGTGATTAAGTATATTCCTATCCTAACCATGAATCCTCTCTTTTTAACAAAGTTAAGAACATGCTTTCTTCAATCCTTATTCTAATCTAGACTTAGTTTACTCAAACATAACATAGATAATTAATAGAACTTAATTGATGGCCAAGGCAATTAAGCAATTTAGCATAGAATTGAAGAAACAATCTTATCCACATTAACTATTAAAACGAAATCATCAAGTTAGAAACACAATATTCATGGCTAATCACAACCCCAGAACAAAGGGTGATTAGCCACTAATGTTCAACAAAATCAAATAACTAAGTAAGAAAAACTAAAATAAAGATACTAGTTTGGGTTGATGAACTGAGAAATTGTTGATGTTGTTGATGTTCCTAGGCCTCCTTTTGCTCCAAAATCACGTTGTCTCTTTCTTAGATAGGTTTAGGGGTGTTTATATAGGAGTTAGGAAGGGTTGGGGTCGATTTGGGGGTCTTCTAGGCAAAGTAGGAAACATTCCCGAAGTCAGTCCCCTGGCCAGCGCCCAGCGCCCCCTAGGGGACTGAAGGCAGTACGTTTTGGCAAGCCACTGGTTCCAGCGCCACAGGCAGCGCTGGGCGCTGGCCAATGGGCTGGTGTCCTCCTTCGTCCGTTTCTTCTTGTTTTAGCTCGTTTCTTCCCCGGTTTCGTCCCCGATTGCTTTTAACTCATTCCTACACATAAAAACACATTATATTAACATGAATCAATGTGATTAACATCAAAATCCAAACAAACAAAAGCTAAATATGGGATAAATTATACATCAAAAAGTACTTTTTCTACCAATTATCATCAGCACATTTCATTCCAGTGGCAGTTACCTATTCGTAAGAGCGGTTGGCTGAGATTTACATCCGCGAGACCGTCCGCCTTCACGGTGTGTCCGTGTCTATCATTTTGGATTGAGGTACGCAGTTCACCTCGCACTTCTGGAGAGTGGTACAGCGTGAGTTGAGCACAGCATTTCATCCTCACACGGACAGACAGTCCGAGCGCACTATTCAGATATTGGAGGATATGCTTCGCTCTTGTGTTATAGATTTTCGGGGGTTCTTGGGATTAGTTCTTACTACTTGCGAAGTTTGCCTACAACAACAGCTACCAGTCGAGCATTCATGGCTCCCTATAAGGCAATATACGAGAGGCGATGTCGATCGCCAGTTGGATAGTTTGAGCTGGGGGAGGCTCAGTTGTTGGGTATAGATTTGGTACAGGATGCCTTGGATAAGGTCAAGATTATTCAGGATCGACTTCACACAACTCAGTCTAGGCAGAAAAGTTATGCCGACCGTAGAGTTCATGATGTTGCATTCATGGTTGGAGAGAGAGTATTGCTTCGGGTTTCTCCCATGAAGGGTGTGATGAGGTTCGGAAAGAAGGGCAAGTTGAGCCCTAGGTACTTCAGACCCTTTGAGATTCTGGAGAGA
Organism: Nicotiana obtusifolia; assembly: GCA_002018475.1. Taxonomy (NCBI): domain Eukaryota; kingdom Viridiplantae; phylum Streptophyta; class Magnoliopsida; order Solanales; family Solanaceae; genus Nicotiana; species Nicotiana obtusifolia. Next base: position 1,874 of record MCJB01048907.1, read on the forward strand.
GTAGGTGAGGTGGCGTATAGGCTCACATTGCCACCTAGTTTATTAGTAGTCCATCAGGTGTTCGATGTGTCCATGCTCCGGAAGTATCATGGTGATCCATCCCATATGTTAGACTTCAGCTCTGTCCAATTGGACAAGGATTTGACATATGAGGAGGAGCCGGTGACTATTCTATCCCGGCAGGTTCGGCAATTGAGATCTAAGAGTTATCCTTCAGTTCGAGCACAGTGGAGAGGTCAGCCCGTCGAGGTAGCTACTTGGGAGTCCGAGTCGGACATGTGGACTAGATATCCACACCTTTTCACCAGCCTAGGTACTTTTCTTTGTCCGTTCGAGGAGGACACTTGTTTTAGAGTGGAGAATGTGATGACCAGATAGGTTATCTGGAGTTTTAAACCTTAATTTTGTGCTTTGATGTCTCTAATAGCTTCCTTAAGCCTTCCTCGATTTGTGTGCACAGTCCGGGTATTTTTTCGGAAAGCTTTTATTTTAAAAATTGATAAAAAAATAAAATTTTACCTTAAAAATCCGTTTGAGTTGACTTCGATCAAAATTTTGAGCAAACAGAGCTGGATCCATGTTTTGACTATCCCGGTGGGTCCGTATCGTGATTTGGGACATAGGCGTATGCTCAGAATCAAATTCGGAGGTCCCTAGCTCGAGTTATCACTTTTTGTCAAAAATTGAAAGTTTAAAGGCAGTCCGTATTCTAGTTCTAGAACCCGGTATAGGTCCATTGATATATTTATGACTTGTCTATCAAATTTGGTGAGAAACGGAGTTGGTTTCACGTGATTCGGACGTTCGGTTGTTAAAATAGAAGTTCTAAAGTTTTCTTGAAAATTTCATTTGATTTGGTGTCCGATTCATAGTTCTAGATGCTATTTTTGTGTTTTGATTGCGCGAGCGAACTCGTATGAGGTTTTTGGACTTGTGTGCCTATTTGGTTTAGAGCCCAGGGGGCTCGGGTGAGTTTCAGATAGGCTACGGATGATTAAAACTTAGAAAAATCTGGTTTTTGGACTTCTGCTGGCCTCTGGTTTAATGTACTTCGCGATCGCGAAGCCACTACTGCGATCTTGAAGGGAGAACTGGGTAGGGGAGGATTTTACTCTATGCGAACGCGAAAGACTGTACGCGAATGCGAAGTGCTGCCCTTCACGAACGCAGGCAATGTATCGCGAACGCGTAACTTTGTGGACCTGAGGGAGGGAAACTGACCAATACTCTTCGTGAAAGCAGCACAAGGCTCACGAACGCGTAGGCTAGTGGGTGTAAGCCTTCACGAACATGAAGGGTATCTCGAGAATGCGTAGGCTATTTGAGCCGCTGTTTCGCGATCGCGTCAGGCCCTTCGCGAACGTGAAGAAGGCATGACGCCCAGTGATTAAAAACATACAAAAAATGGGATTCTTCCATTTTTAATAAACTCTCCATTAGAGCTCGGCCTAGATGCGATTCTTAAGAGAAAACACAACATCAATTCATAGGTTTGTACACTTTAACTTATTTTCTTCCATTTCTATCATCACCCATTAATTTTTAGCCCTAATCTTTGTTTTTCCATGGTTGAAAACAAGGAACTTAGGAAGAATTGAGGATTTTTGCAAATTAAGGGTTTAGACCTCAAATTGAGGTCGGATTCCGAAACAATTACATAATTGGGCTCAGGGGTGAATAGAAAAATAGATTTGGGTCCGAACCTCAGGTTTCGACCAAGCAGGCCAGGGGTCGATTTTTGATTTTTTGGGGAAAAGTGTGAAAATTCTAAATTTATTCATTGTAATTGATTCCTTTAGCAATATTTGATATTATTGAGTCAATTGTGGTATGATACGAGTGGTTTGGAGACGAATTCTAGGGGAAGGCTCCGTTAGAGCTTTGAGTTGACTTTTGGAGCGAGGTAAGTGTCGTGGTTAACCTTGACTTGAGGGATTAGGACTTGTTTGCCAATTTTCTACTTGTTTAAATGTTGGATACAACGTATATGTGAGGTGACGAGTACTTATGCGTTGTTATTGGGTTAGAGCATGCGGGTGGAACTTGTTTCTTGTAATTTATCTCTTTCTTGATCCTGATATCCATTCTTAGACTAGTTAATTGATAAATTGATCGTTCTTTCTGAACTTATGAGCTATCTATGATAATTGAGTATTGTTTCTGAAGTTGAGATTGGTATTGCGGAACTATTGTTGACCTAAGATTGATATTGCTTATTCCATCTCCCTATTTTTATGTGTTCATTTTTCATGGTAAGGGAGAGTGTTAAAGCATGAAGGGTGATGACGTGCCGTATTTGAGAGTTAAAGCATGATGGGTGATGTCGTGCCTTATTTGAGAGTTAAAGCACGAAAGGTGATGCCGTGCAGTTTTATTCATTATGCTTGTATTTTGTTGATTGAAAGTTTATTGACTAATTCTTTTTATTATTCCCTTCTGTAGTTACCGTATCTTGTACCCCTTTTGCATGTTCCCTCCCAATTATTCTTGTTAATTCTTTATTTGTTGTTATTTTGTACGTATTTTTCGTCTGTATAGGTTTAATTACGTGGGTGTCCTATCATAGCCTCGTCACTACCTCTTCGAGGTTAGGCTCAACACTTATGAAGTACATTGGGTCGGTTGTACTCATACTACACTCTGCACTTCTTGTGCAGATTTTGGTACTGGTCCCAGCTATCCGTGAGGCGTACAAGCTCGGATTGGCATTTTCGAGGTAGATCTGCTGGAGTCCGCAGACCTTGAAGTCCCCTTCCACTTCCCCTATTTACTATTCTTTTCACTCGAGATAGTTGTAGAGATTCTAAAAGCTCGTGAACTTGTGACTCCAGATCTGGGATGTACTTAGATATTATTGAGATTGAGTTAGTAAAAATATACCAGAATTGGACCTTTTGGAAAATTTGAAGTGTTAAAGAGACGTTTATACGCCAATGAGTTATGGATCATGAAGATATTCATAGTTGAGGTGTACTCACAATATTATCTACATGGAGGTGGAATAAGACCATCGGTGGAAATGTGTATGATAAGTTTCATAGTTTTTCGACGATTTCAAAATGATTCTTGGCACGTTGGAGGACGAACATATGTTTAATTTGGGGAGCATGTAATGACCCTACCAGTTATTTGGGTTCTAGCTTTCTGTTTTGTGATTTGAGACTTCTGTAGGCTCATTTAATATTGTTTGACTTGTGGGCATAGGCGGTTCGAGTCCCAAGAGGTTCGATAAGTGATTTAAAATTCTTAGTCCCTAACTAAAGATTTAATGTTAAGAGACTTGATTAAAGTTAATATTTTACGTAAACAGATTCAGAATTATAATTTGAAAGTAACTATAGGTCCGTATGATGATGTTGCACTTATATGTATGGTCGGATTGGGACCTCCGGGCTCAAGATCATTTCGGCACCATTACATGAATATTAAAAGACAAAAGTTTTGAGGGTTGACTTTATGTTACAGTGATTTCATTTGAGTTTTGAGCCATTGGACAAGTCTATATAGAGTACTTGGACTTGTTTGGGTGATTTGAAGAGGACCCAAGGGGCTTGGGTGAGTTTCAATATGTTTGGAGCAAATTTTGGAAGAATTGAACTGTTGAAATAGGATACTTATTTAGATGATGTGACTTCACGAGAGTGTTTCTATGGGTCTACAATGAATTTGGGAATGGGGTTTTGAGGGAACTATATCCCTTTGAATCGAGCATCTGGAGGTTCAAACCATTCGCTATTTATGTATTTGTGCAAAGAGTTATGACTGCTTTATTGAAGGGGTGGCAGTGTAGGTTTTGACAGCAGAAAAGTTGCAGGTCCCAAGCCTAATGCGACGCATTAGGCGACGCCTGAGGCCACACAATAGAGTTAGTTTTCACCAAATTTTGAGTTTCATGTATGAATATCCCCATTTAGTGTTATGAGCTTATTTTACCATTTTTAGACCTAGGAAACTTGGATCGAGGTGATCTTTAGAGTAATTTTCACTTAAGAAGACGAGATAAATGATTTTTACTCATATACATGATTATAATATGAATCTTTCATCAATTTTCCTTAGAATCAAGAATTCAAAAGAAGAAAAGTGGGTTTTTGACTTGAAAGTTAAGAAAGAGTATTTTAGGATTTTTAACACCAATTTTGACTCGAATTTGTAAACCAATCACATATTTTGACTTGTGAGGTTATGGGTCAATGAGGTTTAGACTTCTATTTAGGATTTGACCATAAAAGCCCGAGTTGAATTTTTATTGACTTTTGGGATTTTGTTATAGATCGAAACATTATCATTTAGAAATAATTTCTATAGCTTTATTTGATTTTCTTAAGCATTCACTGTGCTAGATTGGGCTCGTTTGAAGGGTTTGGAGTTAGAAAAGGCAAATTTTTAAGAATTAAGCTAGCCTGGGATAAGTAAGTTTCTTACTTAATCTTGGCTTGAGGGAATATATCCAAAGAATTGACTTCCATGCTACATGCTAAGTGTTTGGGGGTGATGTATATACTAGGTGACGAGTGTATATATGAATACCTAGGTTAAATTATGTTTTAGGCTTTGTTATGCCTTATTTTGGTACATATTCTACTTGTGATATATTTTATATGTTTGCATGACTATTTGAGATTTCTGATTCATGTTCAAAATTCTGTCTAGGCGTTTGATACCTTATTTGGACATCACATGCCATTTGTATGCTGGTTTACAATATGTAATCATAGTCATACATTTTGTACATTCATACATTTATGTTATGTTTATTTCTCTAGTACAAGCATCATACATATTTATCTAATGTGTACATACATACATTCCTACATCTGGTTCTTGGACATGTTGTGCAGTTGACATTGTTATGGTTCGATGACGGTTATTGTCATTATGGCATGACGGTTCATTCCATACAACTTGATGAATAGTTTTTGAGATATTGATGATACATTATGGAGCTATGATGCTCGAGCATATAGATTTGGATCCATCTCTTTGAAACCACTCGATTACTCATTCTAGGGAGGTGCCGCTTATTGTAAGGTTTGAGTCTTAATCATGCATAGACACTGTAGAATTATGTAAAAGTATTCATGAATATCGTTTGCATATGATTATTTATGTATTTTACACATACATAGGACTTGATAGGAGGTTGATGAACACTTAGAGGGTGTCTGATTGATGTAAAGATTGAGTTTTTGTCATCCATAAACATTCTAGACTCATGTAGAAGCATTTAAATTAATACTATTTATTGCATATCTCCTTTATATGTGAATTTTGTGTATTTGTATAAGCTTTTGACCTTGTTATCAAAAAATCGTACCCTTATTATCTCTCTCTCTGACTGTGTACCTTATTGTTGATATTCGATATTTCTTAGCTTTTTCTCTATTATTGTATATGTTTATGAACTCCATGAATTATATAAAGTGAGTATCTTTTTACCAAAACCTCGTCACTATTTCGTTGAGGTTATTCTTGATAATTACTAACTACATGGGATCGATTATACTCAAACTATACTTCTACACATTGCGTACAGATTTTGGAGCTAACTGTTGGGGAGTTCGAGGGAGAGCATTGAAAGCATTAGTGTTCCAACTATTATCCACCATTAGTTCATGGTAGCCTAGGATTTTTCATTTATGTACATTCAAACAAATAATGTATTTTTTTATAGCAGCATTGTATTCTATTTCTCAGTTGCTCATGAATTTTGGCACCAGCTCTTGGGTAGTAGTAATAAATTTTCATATTTATTTCTTCACTTATGTGATAATCCTCATTATGTTTAACATTGTGATTGGTTGGTCTGTCTGGCGGGTTGGTTTAAGTACCACCACGACCTAGTAAGATTTGGGTCATGACCAAGTAGTATCAGAGGACTAGGTTCATAAGTCTAATGAGTCATAAACAGTGTCTTAGTAGAGTCTTGTTTATGGATATGTAGAGCTTCATATTCATAAGCGAGAGGCTATAAAAGCATTTAGGAAAGTGTTTCCTTCTTTTTTTCACTCTTCATGCTATAAACCTAGAGTAGGGTTTGAGCATTCCTCTTTTCTTTCCTACGCGATGGTGAGGAGCACATTCTTTGTTTGGGCACCAGCAACTTGTGATGATGTACCATATGAGGTGCGAGATATTTTTCCGTGATGGAGATATGTCACTCTATAGGACATGTGGCTAGCTATAAACTACATCTTAGGATTGGGAAATTCACTTGAATGAAGATTGTGATGTACAACTCTTTAATCTGCTATGTTTCTAGAGATAGAGGAGATGGTATGATAAGCTACGAGATAGCTAAGTGTTCACAGTTAGTTCCTCAGAGATTGGACGGGTACCTCCATAGCCTTCAGGATAATAGAGGGCGGAGTTGCAGATTTGGATTGGTTAGGGAGACGGCTAGTAATAAGTCTTATATGGCTAAGGACTACACTTGGAAATTTTTGATATAATGGAAAGAGCTTGTTTGAGACGCAAAGGGAAGTTCAAATTCTTTAGCATCAACCCTGTTGACTACTTCCATCTTATGACACAAATGTATCCATCGGATTTCAGCAGCTCAATAATGGGATTGAACAAAACTTAATATCTGGTAATTAGATGGGAATTCAGAATGTTCAGATGATCATATAGAGGATAGTATCCAAGGTAAGATTACAATGAGACGTTAAGTTGGGATTAAATGGTGGGTTATTTAATGTGAGGAGGTTTGAGGTTATATGACTTCTTTTGAGTAATTATGATGTGTTTTTCTTTCAATCCAGTAGAGTGATGCACTATAGTGAGAGTTTGTACAGCTTGAGCTAGATGACACAATTGCCATAAGGATAAGCATGAATTAGATAGATAATTTAAAATATGATATGATTAGTACCACATGACTTGGTAAGAAGTTAAGGTAAGCATTAGTGGGATAACATGGTGGATAAGTATATATAAGTTATAGTAGGTTCCCATGATGTGTTTATGGCTTCAGGCCCAAGTGGGGAGCACTATGATCAATGTTTGGATCACACAGGCATATGTTGTTATAGTTCCTAGACTAAGGTACACTTGTGGATTGGCTATGACTTGAGAAGAGTGACATCAAGGATGACTTGGGAAAGAAATTATTCTAGTGTGTAATGAACTACACCTAATTGATATATCGAGATTATTGGATGATTCACGTTTGATATTCTCTATGGCTATAGTTTGGAGTGGGAATATATTCACTCGGTTACCTAAGAGAAAGTTTACTCTTTCTGAGGGAATGATGTGCAAACAGGATGCAAGTTGTTTGCCATCTTCGTTATGCGTCAAGTTCTAGAGTAGAGCAGGTGACTCTGAAAAATAATTCTAATGGGATCAAGTTTCAAGATATGATACTTAAAGATTTATCAAACATTTTTCTCGTTTGGAAATTTGAGTTGGCATTAGATTGTGTTGGTAACATATAGTAATTCTATATCATTGCTTTTTATGACCTTGTTGAATTAGAGAAGTAAGCAATAGTTCCGACTTCAGTTGATGGCTCTTGAGAGCCAACTTCTCGTCTTGAGGTACTTTAGTGTACGTGAAGAGGGATATAATGGTCAATGGATATTATGATGATGTATTTCATGTTGACATTACGTGGTGTGAGTTTTGGTTGAACACCATAATATTTAGGTGACAACTGATGCCTTGAAAGCAGATCAAGAAAACCTTAAAAAAGTTGGATCAGTATAGCAATGGCTTGGACCAGTATTGTAATAGAAATTCTCACTTTATTTGGTATATTCGGGTATTAAAGGTGCTTTTATGGGAAGACTTTTGGGTTGACAATCTATGTGACTTGGTTAACTTGGAGAGATTTAGTTCCAATGGCTTGATTATGTATAAGTAAGTTTCTAAGAGCTTTAGATGGTTTTGACACCATGACTTTAAAGTTGGTGTTGCCTACAAGGCTTGGAGAGTTTGTTTCATGTTTATGATTGTCTCATAGGATTGAGCTAAGTTATATGCTTCTAGGAAGTGAAGTGCATAAGAGATGAACTATTCTACTTGTGATTCGGAGTAGACAACTGTGACGACCCGGTCAGTCGTCTCGTGAGTTACTGCTCCATCTTCCCCCTTTTCTATCTTATTATACTACGTTATCCGTGCCTTGGGTAATCAAGTTGAGTTGTCTACATTTGGGGTGAGATTAGTAAGAAAGGAGACACTTAGTCTCTTTCAGGGAGGTTAAAACTGGAAAAAGTCAATCGGATGTTGACTTATGGGTTAGAGGGCTTGGATGCGAGTCCCGATGGTTCGGTTAGTTTTGGGAGGTGATTTATGACTTAGGAGTGAAATTGGAATTTGTTTTGGAGGTCTGGTGTAGAATTAGGCTTGAATCGGTGAAGTTAAAATTTTGGCGATTTCCGGTTGATAGGCGAGATTTTGATCCGAGGGTCGGAATGGAATTTCGAAAGTTGATGTAGCTTCGATATGTGAATTAGGACTTGTGTACAAAATTTCAGGTCATTCAGACGAGGTTTGGTCGGGTTTAGATCAAAAGAGCGATTTAGAAGATTTCGAAATCCTTAGGCTTGAATCCGATGCGAATTTGATGTTACAATGTTGATTTGAGCGTTCCGAAGGTTGGAACAAGTTTAAATAAAGTATTGGGGTAGGTTGGCAGGTTTAGTGGAGGTTCCGGAGGCCTCGGGTGAGTTTTGGGTGGTTAAACGGATTAAACCATCGTTGGAAAAGCAAAAGTTGCAGAAAAACCAGGTGAGAATGCGGACCGCATAACTCAAATGCGGACCGCATATCTCACAGTGAGGTCACAAAAACAAGCAGAGATTTGGGCAGGATTCGTGACCAAAATGCGGTCAGAATGCGAACCGCAAACCTGAAATGCGGACCGCATATTTGACCGTGGAGATCGCAAACTGCGGCAGAAAATTGGACAAAAATCTACGTCAAGAATGCAACGAGAATGCGATCGCAAAACATGATATGCGAACCGCAAACCTCGCTTTGTGTTGATTTCACGGTGAAGGCTAGGGCTATCTTCGTGATGGCTACTTCAGAAATGCAAACCGCATACCTGTTATGCGACAGGTATGCGATCGCATAATTGACTGGGAAAGGGTGTTTTAACTCAATTTTTTACCACTCTATAAATAGAACTCAGTGCCCATTTTGCCATGCAAAACCCATTTTTCGTCACCCACGAAGAGAAACACCTCCAAACACCATAGAATCACAGCAAATCAACCTCAAAACTACATTCAAAGGAGATTTTCTTGGATAAATTCTTAAAGGGAGGAGTTTGGTCACCTCAAACATATTTGGGGCCATAGAACTCGTATTTGAAGCAAGTTTTGAAGAAATTCCTGGAGGGTTTTTAAGGGAAACATCAGGGTAAGTATTCCTAACTCAACTTTGAAAGATTTACCTAAGATTATAGCTGTTTTTAGCATATTTACTGGTGATTTAAGTTGGGGAAAATTGTGGAAGGCCCTAAGCTTGGATTTTGGGACTTAGAGGTCGAGTCGATATCGGAATTTAATAAATCTTATATGGTTGAACTCGTGATGAGATAAGGAACCCGTTGAGCTGAAAACTACTTAATTTCGAGAAGTGAGCCCGGGGCTCGAGTTTTCTAATTTCGGGATTTCTTGGTGTTTTTCGATTGCTTTGCTTGGACTTTGTTCCCACAACATATTGTGATGTAATTGTTCTGAATTTGGACAGATTCAACGCACGTGGAGGTCAATTCAAAGGGCAAGGGCGTCGCGGGCTAAAGATTTAGCCGATTTGAGGTGAGTAATGTTCGTAAATGATGTCCTGAGGGTTTGAAACCCCGGATTTGCGCCTCATAGTGCTATGTTGAGGTGAGGTACATGGTCGATGATGAGCATGGGGTTGTTTACTTCTGGGGATTGTGACTTGGTCCATCCCGATTGATGATTTCTACTACATATTTGATTGAAATATAATTGATGTCATCGTGGTTTGGGCTACTTGCAATATTTGGGCTTCGCGCCGGTCATGTGAACCCTTCAGGGGTAGTTTTCATTGCTTACTAAATCATATTTGGGCTTCGCGCCGGTTATGTGAACCCTTCAGGGGTAGTTGTCATTGTTTACTAAATCATATTTGGGCTTCGCGCCGGTTATGTGAACCCTCCAGGGGTAGTTGTCATTGTTTACTAAATCCTATTGGGCATCTCGCCGGTTATGTGAACCCTTCAGGGGAATTTGTTACTGAATTAATTCATTTCATAAACTCAGTTTTGAACTCAAATGATATTTTCAAATGATTTTTATGGATCGGGTGGCACGCCGTCACGAAATATAAATTGGATCGGGTGACACGCTGTCACGAGATATTGCGCTACTGAACCCCCCACAGTAAGCGCCGGGTACCCAGGGAAAGGGTGGCACGCCGCCATGATAGTCATGACTTGCATTGCATTATTGGGATTTAGAGACCACTAGTATGAAGGTTCATGCATTATTGGGATTTAGAGACAGGGGTTTCTAGAGGCAGAACTATCTCTTATGATATGGGCAGTGATAAGGTGTTAATGACTATATAGTTAGGTATGTATCTGATATGTGTAACTTGAGGAAATTGGTGTCTGATAAGACACATGGTTAGTAGTATTTGAAGTACACAAAATATGCCTAAGTATAGTAAAATAAATTTTACAGAGGTCCTTTGGTGAAGAAGTATGCTTTGGAAAGTTGTAGGTGTTAAGTAAGGACTTTAGAGACTCACAGTTAGGAGTATCCGACGTATTCGGGTTCCATGAGAGTATAGCAGGTCATCTACAGCCTATGTAGTTGAAAGGACATGAAGAAAAATGATACAAGATGTTACTTTTTGATGTTTGAGTTGATACTGGTTAGCAATCAATAGTTGTCACTGGTGGGTCAGAAACATACTGGGATATGCATGAGCAAAAGTTAGAATGAGCATTAGGAATTTATAGAAGGCTTACTATCTACTTTGGAAGAATTTGGGGACAGTTTGGGTGACTATTGGTAGCCATTGAGATCAAGAATTCTACACCATGTTAGATGTTTTTATACAGCGCAAGACGTCCTACAGATATATCATCTGGAAGGTTTACAGTTATATGAGATACTTCAAATTTGATGAGAGTAGCAATCCACATTATGATTACGGTAGTGTGCCAGGTGCTCTTGGGTACATGTACTATGTTGAATTGGCTTGCTTATGCGCTAAGAGATGGATAATCTAAGTAGGGTATTAGATTCTTAGAGACTTCTTGAGAAGGAATACCATAGACTCAGGGGAGTCATTGGAGTGGTTAATTATTCTTCTACAAATTTGTCATATTTGGGTTATTGGTTGTATGACGCACAAACCATGTATTTTGAACTTCCATATAGAATTTGGTGTGACTTGTTGGTCGAACAGCTTGTGCAAGATGAGACAAAGTTAACGGGCCTGGAATTAGTGCAATCGAATTTAGATAAGGTCGTTTTGGAAAAAAAAAAGATATTAAGCAGTTTAAGAACAAGCAATGAGTCCTACTAGATGAGAGAAATCCATGACTTATTGATATAATGGGTGTATGAGTTTCCACAAGTTTCTTTCATCATTACCAGTGTCATGAAGGCTTAGAATAAGAATTTATTTGAGTTGAGGTATTTTGACCAATACTGGTTTTTTTATGTTGAGGAGTTATTGTGATCAAGAGGTATAGCTACAAATACAAATGATGTGAGATATATCATGTGACTACATCCCCGTGGTTAATTTATGACCCAATACAGGTTATTGGTATTGAGTAAGTGAAACTATACCACAATTGAACCTTTTGGGGGGAATCCCAAATTCTAAAGAGGGGTGTATAAGCCTCTGAGCTGCAGATGATGAAAATATCCTTAGTTGAGGTGAACTCACAGTATTATCTACATGGAGGTGGCATGAGACCACAAGTGGGAATGTGTATGATGAGCTTTCACAGTTTCTTAGCAGTTTCAAAATGATTCTTGGCAAGTTTGAGGATGAAACGTGTTTAAGTATCAAAGAATAAATTGACCCAACCGGCTGTTTTGGTTCTAGCATCCCGTTCTATAATTTAAGACTTTCCATAGGCTCATTTGATGTTTTATGACTTTCAAGCATGGGTGGTTCGGGTCTCGATATGTTTGGAAGTAATTTAGAATAATTAGTTCCTAACTAGAGGATTAAATTTAAGATAGTTGACTAAAGTCAACATTTTATATAAACAGATTTGGAATCATGATTTGGAAGTTCATATAGGTTCGTCTGATGCTTTTGGACTTGTACGTATGTTCGGATTAAGACCGAGGGGCTCGAGATCAATTCGGTACCATTATATGAAAATTGGATGTTGAATATTCACTAGTTTGACTTGAGAGTTGACTTGATGTTGCATCAATTCTATTTGAGTTTTGAGCTTTTACACAAGTCCATATAGGATATTTGGACTTTTTCTATGGTATGGAGGGGAGCTGAGGGGCTCGGGTGAATTTCAACGTGTTTTGAGCAAGTTTGAAATAGTGAATTGTTGAAATGGGATTTTTCTATAGATGGTCTAACTTCACAAGAGTATTTCTTCAATCTATAAAGAATTCAGGGATGAGGTTTGAATGACGATGTAGCTCCTTTGAATCTAGTTTTTAGAGTTCAAACTCTTAGTAATTTAGATATTTGTGCACAGAGTTATGACTGCTTTATAGAAGGGTGACAGTGTATTTTTTGACAACAGAAAAGTTGAAGGTTGCACGCATGATGTGATGCATAGGGCGATCCATGGGGCGACGCGATAGTATTTATTTTCAGCAGATTTTGGGTTTCCTCTATAAATAGCCTTATTTCGTGTTATAATCCTATTTCACCATTTTTGAAGCTAGGTACCTCGTATTGGAGCGATTTTAAAGTGACTTTCGCCTAAGACGACGAGGTAAGTGATTCTCGCTCACATCTATGATTATAACATGAATCTATCATCAAATTTTCTTAGAATTAAGGATTCAAAAGAGGAAAAGAGGGTTTTTGACTTGTAAGTTAAGAAAGTATATTTTGAGATTTTAAATACCGATTTGGACTCGAATATGAAAGTTGATTACATATTTAGATACGTGAAGTTATGGAATAGAATCTAACTTTTATTTCGGGAATTGACTATGTTGACCCGAGTTGACCTTTTATTGAATTTTGAGAAAGATCGAAGCTTTATCCTTTGGAATTGATTTATGTAATGTTATTTGAGTTCCTTGAGCAATCATTGGGCTAGATTGGGCTCGTTTGACAGATTTGGAGCTAGAAAAGACAGAGTTTGAAGAATAGAGCTAGCCCCTAATAAGGTAAGTATCTTTTTTAACCTCGACTTGAGGAATTGTTTTCAAAGAATGAATGTATGTGCTACATGTTGCATGTTTAGGGGTGACGTATATGTGAGGTGACGAGCCTATATGCTGATATCAAGGTTATACCGTGTTTGAGATAGAATTTTAGCTTCTTTAAGCTTTATTTTAGTACATATTCTACCTGTGATATGCTTCAATTTGTTTGTGTTTTCTCATTCACGTAAGAAATCATATCTAGGCTTTTGATATCTTAATTGGACATGATGGCCCATTTGTACGTTGATTTATATGTTGTTGCCATAGTCATATATTTCACACATGCATATATCCCTGCACGTTTATTTCTCTAGTTCATGCATCATACATGTTTATCTCCTGTACATATGCATACATCCATGTGTATGGACCTTTAATATGGACTGAGATTAGCACGATGGAACATTTCGTGCGGTTGATATTGTTATGGCACGTTAGGACATTCCGTACGGTTATTGTTATTATGGAATAATAGTTCATTCCGTGTGGTTGATGACTAAAAGATATTAATGATTGAATATGGAGTTATGATGTTTCGTTGCATGAATTTGGATTCATCTCTCTAGAATCACGTGATTATCCATGCTACATTAGATTGTGCGTGCATAGTATTATTGGAATCAGGGAGGTGTCAACTATTGTAAAATTTGAGTCTTTATCATGTATATGCATTCTAGACTCACGTAAAAATATTCTTGCATTTCATCTACATATGCATATTCATACATTTTATACATGCATGGGACATGATAGCATGTTGATGGACACTTGGAGGGTGTCATATTAATGTAAATATTGAGTCTTTATCATGCATAGACATTCTAGGCTCATGTAGAAACATTCAAATTAATGTTATTTATTGCATCTCTTTTATTTGCGAATTTGGTGCATTTGTATAAGCTTTTGACCTTGTTATCAGAGAATGCATGCTTATTGTCTTCCTCTTCAATTGTGCACCTTATTATTAATATATGTTGTTTTGTAACGATTCGACAAGTCGTTTTGAGCTTTAGCTTCCAGTTCGGTGGTTTGAGACCTTGAGTAGCTTCATATGATATATCATGACTTGCTTATATGGTTGATTTCGACGTTCGGGAGGTTCGGAATTGAATTGGAAGAGTGATTCTTAATTTAGAAGCTTTAACTTAGAAGAGTTGACCAAGGTCTGATTTCTAGGTAAACGACCGCGAAATTAGGATTTCATGGTTTCAATGGGTTTGTATGGTGACTTTGGACTATGACTTATGTTCGGATTTAAATTTGGATGTTCCTATAAGGTTTTGACTCTATTTGTTGAAAGTTGTCCATTTGAAGAGTTCATAAGTTTGACTGGAAGTTGATGTTGGTGTTATCGGACACGGATTACCTTGGACAGGTTCATTAAGTTAGTTGGACTTGTGTTCAAAGTTTGTTTATGATTTTAAATGTCTAAGTGTGCTTCGGGCGTGTCCGGCAAAGTTGGAATGTTTGAAATTTAAGTGAATTATTTTGATCTTTGATTCGTGGTTTTGATGTTATTGTGGTGTTTTGAGCCATTGGATAAGTTAGAATATTGTATTAGGACTTGTTAGTATACTTGGACGGGGTCTCGAGTGTCTGGAGTGTGATCCGAGGTGGTTTCAGACCAATTCTATGTGTTTTGGAGCAGCTGAGTTGCTGGTTTGTTGTAGTACATCGCGATCACGGAGCTAGGCTCACGATCGCGGAGAAAGATCTTGGACAAATGGTATTTTTGCTTCATGTTTGCGGCTCAGGGTCACATACACGACGTGTGTGGGATCTGGGAGTTGTGTTCTTCACATTCGCATGGTTGCGTTCGTATTTGCATAGTGGTGGTATGATAGGTCTTCACATTCGTAGAGTTTGTATGCATTCTAAAGGAGTGGAGTTAGGCGGGAAGCTTGGTCATCGTTTTCATGGCTTCAGTCGCGTTTGCATAGAGTGGGAGCCGGTCAAGCTTTGTGATTGCGAGGGTGCTTCCACAATCACAAAGGAGGATTTGGGCTGGTGGTAGACTTGTGCTTTGTGAATGTAAGGCTTGTGCTCCATTCGCGAAGGGTATTGCTAGGCAGAGTATATAAGTGTTACAACTCTGAACTTTTACCCATTCTTTTATATTTTGAGCCCTCGACTTCGTGAGGGACGATTGTTCATGGAGATTTTCGTACAAGGCAAGAGGGTAAATGATTTCTACCTATCTGTGATTATATTTCAAGAATCGACATGGATTTCAACACCTAAATATGGAATTCTGAAAGAAAATTTGGGTTTTTTGTTTACACTTTAAGAAAGTGTATTTGACCATCGATTGGACCCGGATTTGGAAATTAATTATATATTTGAACTTTGCAGGTTATGCGGGCCCAAGTTGACGTTTATTAACTTTTTGGGAACTTAACAAAGATTGAAGCTTTATAGTTTGGGATCACTTCCTATAGAATTGTTTGACTTCCTTAGCTGATGTTCGACTTGCATTTGCGTGATTAGAGGGATAGAACGAGGTTTTGACTTCATTTGAGGTTGAAGCTAGCCCGGGAAGAGGTATGTCTCTTGGCTAACCTTATTAAGAGGGAAACCCCTAGTATTTAACTTGATTGCTATGTGTTTAAGATATTGAGGTAGGTGTATATGCAGAGTGGAGAGCGTATATACATCTTCCAAGTTTATATCATGTCCGGGGTAGAAATGAGATACTTATGCCTTGTTTTGATTATGTGCTCATCTTGATTCACAATTTATCTGGCTTATGAATACTTTTGCTCTTATTCATGCAAGAGATCATGCCTAGGTTATTGATTATTTAAGAAGGCATGGGAGCTTATTATTGATATGTTGAATTGCTTGAATCATTCGTAGTCATACAGAAATTCCATGAGCATATATCCGCATAATTATTATTAAGTCCTTGTGCATATTTTATATACTAATTCTTAGGCATATGCATATGTATTATATTTGGATAATTGATTTGGACTAAGATTGTTGCACGAAAGGCAAGCTCGTGAGGTTGAAATACAGTTGTGGCACAGAACATGATGAGTGGATATTTGATTATAAATAAGCAATCAATCTCCTTCTTTGCTTGGATAAGGATCCGTTCCTCCGGAGTCAGGTGATTACACATGTTACTTTGGGCCCTATGAGCGTAGTTGATACATGGATTATGTATCGGGTTTCAGTGATACATGAATTTTGTTTTTGGGTTTCAGTGATACATGGATTGTGTATCATGGTACATGGATCTTGTACCGATAATAGTAAGAGATACAGTTTTGAACAAGTATAGACATCCTTCACTCATTAGAAGTATTCATATAAATGCTAACTATTGCATGTCACCCATATATGCTAATTGGGAGCCTCGACTTTATTGATTGAAGCATGCCATCTTTAAATACCATAGCTGAGCAGCATTATGACTACCTCTTGAATTAGAAATGCATGCCTTATATTTTTTGACTTTTTAGTATCTTTAATACATGTTGTTTATGAGGATATTTACTATTTTAGTTCCAGGATGTGCTATCTATATATCTATTGCAAGTATCTTAATGTCTATTGCCTCGCCATTACTACTTCGAGATTTGACTTGGTACTTACTGGATAGCGATTGTGGTGTACTCATACTACGCTTCTGCACATCTTTTTATGTTGATCTGCTGGTGGTACTATTGGAGCCTTTTGTTACTCAGAGACTTAGGGTCAGCTGCAGCTCATGGATTTGTTTTGCAGTGCCTGAGACCCTGTCCTTATTTATCTCATGTCTATTTTTTTCTCTCAGTCAGTTTTGATTATGCATTCAGAATTGTACTTATTCCATAGTTGCTCGTGTATTTATGTCACCTAGTTCTTGGGGGTTGTACTGTTTTGGTCGTGTTCGTACCATGTTTTGATTGTATCAAATATTATACTGTTTCAAGATCATTCCTCTCTATATTTATGATACGTGTCATGCTCCAACTTCGGAAAGCAGGACTGGCGCTCAACCGAGGTAAC
This sequence comes from Nicotiana obtusifolia, assembly GCA_002018475.1. Taxonomy (NCBI): domain Eukaryota; kingdom Viridiplantae; phylum Streptophyta; class Magnoliopsida; order Solanales; family Solanaceae; genus Nicotiana; species Nicotiana obtusifolia. The sequence goes on from MCJB01048907.1 coordinate 19,228, forward strand.
TCGGTCAAGCAAGCCTACTTGGGGCCTACTATCTACCCTTGTCCTTGAAGAAGTAATGCGTAGAGGTTTGCCAAGGATATATAGAGAAGTACGCAACATAGATTTTTCCATTACATAAGAAATCTCATTAATCTTTGTCAAAATATTGCAAGTCAATTAAATTTCTTTAGCGGAAAAAAATGACGCACAACATCTTTAATTCTCACACATACATGACCCACATTGTGTCTATGGAGCCTTTAAACTGACATGATAAAAATATGGAAGTGACGATGAAAAGGCCCTGACAATACCTCAAAATTAATGTACAAAGATTAATACAACATAAGGGCCCTGATGTAGAGTAGAGGGCTCACCAAAATCAGCTGAAAGGAGGATGCGCTCCTATCAAGAATTTGTGCCGCCTGCTGAGGTACCACCTGAATCAATTAAAAATACAACTTCCCAACAAAAGGGATGTTAGTATATATGGAATAACAGTAATAGTATATACATATAAGTACTCTCACATGGAATAGAATACCAATATAAGAAGAGAAAAACATAGAAGTAGGGAGAAACAATAGTATTTAAAAATACCAAGTTAAAACATAAGAAGAAAGTGTCACATAAGTAAAATTTTCAAATAAACATTAATATTTACAGTTGGAGATTATTAGTTATCGACATACCACCATGCGCGTGGCATGGAGTCCGACCTCGGCTTGGTCGGCTAAGCCACCTCACCACAATGTGTGTAGATCGACAAGGTAATGTGAAACCACCATTCATATTATAACATCTCACCATGCATGGCATGAAGTCCAATCTCTACTCAATCGACTAAGCCGTCTCACCACAATGTCGTGTAGATTGACATGAAAATGTGACACCACCATGCGTGTGACATGGAGTCCGATCTCGGCTCGATCGGCTAAGCCGTCTCACCACAATATGTGTGGATAGACATGAAAATATTAACTGATTCTAGCAATAAATTCATCCTTATTAAGGGGAATAATCTCATCATAGTGTGGGATTATCCCCAATCATATCCTACACCGGCACGTGTAGTTTCGGATTTAGGCCTTAACAACCTATACCTTCTCAGGTACATAACAATACTCCCAAAAATATTTCATTTTAAGCATTTCATAAAACCTTTCCTCTCCATTGTCTCTTGGTACGTACATAATCATTCTCATTCTGGCACAATGGCCATATTTTCAAATTCATACTTACACTTCATTTTCTTGCCATGGTTTATCATAAGACATCAAGGATATCTAAAATATTAGAAAATCGCAACTTCAAATGCATGAGTGCGTACAAGCTTAAAACACGTTGAATTATTTCCAAAGAGGAGAGCATAGTGATTGCATTTGAAACATGAATTAAATTCATAAGCATTTGATAAATAAATCATACCTAAAATATTTTCCAAATAAGATCATAATGATCTCCATTGAAACATGACTAGAGTACATAAGCATCTGATAAATCAGTTATTTGAAGGCAATTCAAAGCAAATGAGTAGGAACTAGAGCAAACCATATTTAGAGTGTATGAGGAGTTCATGGAATCTAATTTTATGGGAGGAGTTTAGCCCAAAATAGGTTAATCAAGCTTTCCTTAGGATTTCTACTACCTTCCACTACTCGTAATAACGTATTCGAGTATTAAAGGAGTTTAGGTGTGTTGAAATGAAATAAAAATATATATTTAAGGTGTGTTGGAACATATTAAGGAGTTTTCTGAATTGGAAGAATTTGTGTGTAACAAGTTGGATATATTAAATGAAAAGGATGTTATTATGTAAACATGGTTTCAAACTTATATGAAGGTTTGGAAGTCAATTCGGGTCTATATCATAGCAAGGTGTCAATTGTGGATGATTGAAGAAGCATGAAATGGAAAAGAAAATAACTGGGAGTGTGCTAGGGTCCGTGCAACGCACGGATTATGGCACGTCAGCCCTCTCAGCAACTTTGAAAAACCAGTGAAGTATAGGAATTTGGCACCGGACCTGGCACGCTACCCCCACCTGAAGCTTTTCTTTTCAAATTTCGGGGTTCATTTCTCCCATTTCACTTGGATGATTTTTGGAGCTCTTCTCCACGCTCTCAAGAACACCAACCCCTCTTTTCTTCAAGGGAATCAAACCCCATTATCTTGGTGTGAAATTCCATCATTTCTACACTAGTATTGATGAAATCTACACATAAAATATCTCGATTTTCAAGAAATTTCTTCAAGAACTCAAATGAGGGTTTTTAAGATTTCTTCAAAAGGTAATTCTTCACCCTAAACATACATTCATGGATTTATTATGAGTATGTGAGTATGAATTAAGTATTGAAACTTATGGGATAGTGATTGGAAGCCATATGTTCCCATTTAAGTTCATAGCCATTGTAGAGATTGAGGGGTGGTTATTTGGTGGAATTTGTTGGTTGGATGTGGATGGTCGGACATGAATGTGATGTTGGAAGTTATAAAATATTTAAGGATGATAGTGAGATGGAGTATTTGTAACAAAAATGGTGGTATTTAGATGAACAAATCTATGGTTAAGAGTTGTAGAGATTTATGCCTACTAGGTGTTTGATGAAGTGCCTAAATGACCTAAATTGTAGAAATTGCTACTAATATTGGTCCCATTGGATGTTGTTATTGTAGATTGAAGTTGCTTAGTATAGTGTATCATAGTAATATCACTAAAGGGCTGAATCAAGATATGTTGGCTAAACTTCTCTCTTCGAATTGAATCCCACGATGTTCTTGTAAGTCCCGGGTTGTTCATTATAAATTGACTATTCAGAATAAGCTCTATGCCGAAAGAGATATATTCAATATGAGTTCCGAATGCTCTTATCATGTTATGTTATCTTTCGGGAATGTGTTCAATGTGTGGGTTGCATGTTAAAATGTTATGACTTCTAGTCGTGTTTCAAATGAAAGCTATTACGCCAAATTGTGTAAGAAATCTCAATGTGCTTAAGACTCTTAACTGTTCGTATGTGATACTTAAGTTGTGATTTCCAGAAAATTCTATATGTTGATATTTATGATGACGATCCTTGGAAGTAAAGAAATGAGAGTGTGGAATATGAAATATAACCATTATGCCATGAAAGAAGAATCATATGTATGGCCAAGAGAGCCAGTGAAATAATGATGTTGTAAGTAGTTGAAAGTACTAATAAAGTGATACATGGTGTGAAAGGTTATGAATGAACCCTATGGACGGTCTATGAAATGCATAGGTGTATAATATGAATGAACCCTATGGACGGTATATGTAACGCATAGGTGTATAATATGAATGAACCCTATGGACGGTCTATGAAATGCGTAGGTGTATAATATGAATTAATTATATGGACGGTATGTGAAACGTATAGGTCTATAATATGAATGAACCCTATGGAAGGTCTATGAAACGCATAAGTGTATAATATGAATGAGCCCTATGGACGGTCTATGAAACTCATAGGTGTATAATATGTGAATCCTAGGGACGGACTATGAAACGCATAGGTGTATAATATAATATGAATGGACCCTATGAACGGTCTATGAAACGCATAGGTGTAGAATATGAATGAATCCTATGGACGGTCAATGAAACGCATAGGTGTATTGTGTATTTGATCCTATGGACAGTCTACAAAATGAATAGGTGTATTGTATATGTGATCCTATGGACGGTCTATGAAGCGCATAGGTGTATTGTATATGTGATCCTATGGACGGTCTATGAAACACATAGGTGTATGGCAATATGTGAACACTATAGACGGTCTATGAAACGCATAGGTGTATTGTAAATGTGACACTATGGACGGTCTATGAAACACATATGTGTACGGTATTAATAAACACTATGGACGGTTTATGAAACGCATACGTGTACGGTATGGATGAACACGTGCATAGTAAGAGAGAGTTGTGGACGGTCTGGTGAGACGCATCGCCAATATGCTCAATAGATGCACTTCCATTTCCCTTGTTTGTACATGTTGTTACATTTACATTATAATTTGTATCCCACACATAGTTCATACGGCACACTTGATTCCAAAAGAAGTTCAAAATGAAGTAATTATAATTAGACTTGAAATGTGATTCTATGGGAAGTTTCGTATTTTCTTGATGTAATTCATTTGCCTCTTATTTGAGTTACTATATTTTCATATGTTATTATGTCTGCCTAACATACGAGTATTATTCCACATGTACTCAAGTTCCTTTTGCCGAGGGCGCTGCATCTTTTAATAGATGCAGGTATACTTCTACATGATGACATGGATCTTTGTTAGGGATCTTCTTTGATAGGGATCTTCTTCACTACTTAGCTTATGGTGAGCCCGCAAAAGTTCCAGTGGTGGTTTGAGTCTAGTTCGTTTTATGTACTTAGGTATCTATTGTAATAGAAGCTCCATGTACATTGTGGGTCATGTAATTAAAGTCTTGAGTTTTGTCATGTATTTATGTTCATAGTATTTACAGCTATTTATAAAGTTTTGTACCCATCATGAGAAAGCATTTTAGGCCATTAAGCCAAATATTTTCTATTTGAAAGTCAAGATCTAATTATGTTCTGGTAAATCATGCATGAGTAATGATGAGAGGTTGACGTAAAGTAGGCTTGCTCGACTGGGTTTACTCGGTCGAGCGTCGGTCGTGCTCCCCGAGGTCGGTGCGTGACAGTAATTTAACCATTATTATATTAATAATGGGTGATTAACACAAAATAGGAAATACACCATCAACAGTGGTTGTATAGACGAAGAAAGTGAAGTTTTCTAACGGTTCGGTAGCCTCTCGAAGTTAAGTACAGACGTCTCCTCCTGCTCATGACTCGTGCGACCTAAGTAATCTAGTGCTCTGATACCAACTTGTCATGACCCAAAATTCTAACCTGTCGTGACGACACCTAACCCACTTGCTATAAAAGCTGACAATCATATAACAGCTAAAAATTTGAATAAAACATGTTTTAATAAGCTCAACAGCGGAAAATCTCATAAATATCTTATAAAAGTATCTGAAACTATACTACAACCATCCCAAAACCTGGTGTCAACGAGTACGTGAGCACCACTAAGTATCAGCATAAAACACAACTCTAATACAACTGTTTGAGAAATAGAACAGTACAAAAGATAATAAAAGGAAAGAGAGATAGGGTATGCAGACGCCATAGCAGCTACCTTGAAGTCTCCAAGCAAGTAGTGGCAACGATCTAGCAATCCCCCCGTCCAGATGTACCTGGACCTGCACACGAAGTGCAGAGTGTAGTATGAGTACAACTGACCCAATGTACTCAATAAGTAACATGACTAATTTAGACATGTGCATGTCAAATGTAAGGTATCACAATGATATTTCAATGTACTCACACTCTCAAAGTACTCAATGCCCACTCATCACACATACTATCACTCAGCACTGTAAGGGTTCCTAGCGTCAATGCCCCTCACCAAAGCAGGTGTATATATCACTGTGCCTGTGCTCACTACTGGTGTGTCAGACTCCGAAGGGGAGGATCCTGCCCAAGAACTAACATTAAGCCTATAAGGCATGCTGTTGCGTGCAACCTGATCCACAATAATAAATAAGCCTATAAGGCCTACTGTGGCAGCCCGATCCACAATAAAACTCACAATTCGGCTCTCAGGCCCACCTCAGTCATCAATCTCCCAAATCTCAAGGGCTCATAAATCTCGTACCACTCAATCCAAACAATGATAACATGTGATGTAATGGTAAATGATAATAGAGACTGAGATATGATATGCAATGAAGAATCATGACTAAGTACATACTTGTAATTAAAGTAGATAACTCAAAATAGTAGAAATAACCTCACTAGGTCTCAACAGAATAAGCACATAGCATAAACATGATTTCTTACATGAATCACAGTTCAATTACTTTAACAAGTAAGAATTGCACGGATAAAATAAAACTTGATAACAACACAGTATAAAAGAACCAATCGGATCATAATTGCCACGGTGCACATCCATACGCCCGTCACTTAGCATGTACGTCACCCCAAGACAACACAAATAACACATTTCCTTGGGATTTATACCCTCAGTTCTAAGTTTAGAAGTGTTACTTACGTCAAAGAGCATAACTCAATGCTCCAACAAACCCTTGCCTCGTGAATCGGCCTCCGAACGACTCGAGTCTAGTCACAAACAATTTAATATAATCAATGCAAGCTATAGGAATCGATTCCATAGGATAAAACTAAGATCTTTAAAAAAATTCAAAAACTCAACCCAAAAAGTCAATCCCGAGCCCACGCCTCGGAATTCGATAAAAATTTATAAAATTAGGAACACCTATTCAATTACTAGTCCAACCATACCAAAATCACACATTTCCAACCACAAATCGACCCTAAAATCCCCAAATCTTACTCTCCAATACTTAGACTAAAAATCCCCTAAATTTCACCTCAAATACACATATCTAGGTATAAAAATCAATGGGTATTCCATATTTAAGGACAAAAGTGATCAAAAGTCACTTACCTCTTGAATTGTAGTAAAATCCCTCTCAAAAATCGCCCCTACCCGAGCTCTACAAATCCAAAAATGAGATTAAACTCAAAACCCTTCGAAATATAACATTTCTAGGCATCACGCATCTGCGATCCATTATTTACTTTTGCAGAACCGCTTCTGCGGTCCAATTTCCACATCTGTAGAACTCACTTAAACTCCAACCCACCGCATTTGCGGTCATAATCCCGCACTTGCAGGACCGCACCTGCGGAACTTCTCCGCTTCAGTGACTCATGCTCCCCAGTCGCCTTCTGTTTCTGCGGACCATCCATCGCACCTGCGGACGCGCTTCTGCGCACCTATGTCCGCTTCTGCGGACTCCCCATCCCAGCTCCTCATCAGCTTCTGTGGAAACAACACGCATATGCGGGCTCGCAGATGCGGCATAATCCTCGCACATGTGACCCGCCAGCAGCCTAGCCAAACACGCATCTGCAACCCCTGGGCCCCTTCTGCAGCGTCGCACCTGCGAAAAATCCCTCGCAGGTGCAATTGCACCTAAACTGAAGCTCCAGCATTTTTTCTAAGTCCAATTCTCAACTCGAATTCAATCCGAATCAAACCCGAGGTCCCTGGGACCCCATCCAAACATACCAACACATCCTAAAGCATGATACAAACTTAGTTGAAGCCTCAATAGACTCAAACAACATAAAAATCACGAATCGCACCCCAATTCAATCCTAACGAAACTAATGAATTTTCAACTTCTAAAACCAAGGCCGAAACCTATCAAACCAACTCCGATTGACCTCAAATTTCGCAACAAGTCTTAAATGACACAACCGACCTATTCCAACTCCCGGAATCAAAATTTGAGTTTGGTATTAACAAAGTCAACTCAATTTTCATGTTTTAGGTCTTTTATCCATTTTGTCAAACACCTAATATGCATATTCGTCCACAACCTCCTACTATGGAATTTATTTATCCTACAACTAACATCCATACCAAAAATTCATCTTACACTCAACCTTAGGCACCCATCACCTCTATTAGTACATGTATGCTCATCAATTTACTCCCAACCCATCAATATTGTCAATTAAACCATTTTACAATTTCCTCAATACCAAATGCCACGACACAAAATCCAACTAATCGTGATGACACCTAATCCAACCCTCTAGGTAAGCCAATTAACAACAATCCAATTCAATGAGATTTGCTGAGAAAATAAATAATGAAATAACTGAACTTTTATACACTTTCCAAGGACTGGTACTACAAATCATGAGCTTCTAAGATTTAGAGTTTACAAAGCTGGTATGAAGTAACTACATCATCTGTTCGAAATATACATAAATAGATTTTTATAAATCTAAAGCTACCATGAACAAGAGGCAACTGCAACCGGAACATCTTCAATGTCAGAACACATCAGCTCCAATATCTGCACGCGAGGTGCAGAAGTGTAGTATGAGTAAAACCGGCCCCATGTACTCAATAAGTAACAAACCTAACCTTAGGTTGAAAGCAATGACGAGCTTGGACAACAGTCAGAGTCTAACACAAATAGCCAAGAATAACTCGTAACAATATAATGAAACAGTATGAGTAATATTCAAAGATATGATGCTAAGCTCGCTCATAGGTATGGAAAATAGGCATGTTTTAAGGTATAACAGTAAAAACCCAAATCTTTCACCAAAATCACCAAAATGTGAGTATATCAGAAAACTGTGATTTTTTTCCAAAAATATTCAACAACAGATAGGATGTTTCATTACCAGATGACATGAGGAAAGTACATCTCTATGCTTATATGTCAATGTGCATGTGAAGTCATAAATGTCACAATATCGTACAGCATGAGGAAATGCATCTCTATGCCTACATGCAAAGTATGCATGTCAAGCTCAATGCACCACATTGATAAACTCATGTGCTCATGCTCTCGGAGCAGTCAACCTCACTCAGCACGCTCAATCACTCAGTCCTCCCAGTCACTCAGTCCTCCCAGTCACTCAATCCTCCCAATCAATTAGCACTCGCACTTAGTAGGTACCTGTGCTCACTACTGGTATGTCAGACTTTGAAGGGGCGTATCCTGCCCAAGCGCTAATATAAACCAATCATGGCATGAATCAATAAAGCATGTTGCGGCGTGCAGCCCGATGCCATAAATATCACTCATAATCAAGCCCTCGGCCTCACTTAGTCATCATCCTCTCTAGTCTCTCAGCCTTACAAATCTCATTCCAATCAGCCCAAACAATGAGAATATGATGTGAGACAAATCCTAACAGAGACTGGGATATGATATGCAATGAATGAGTATGACTAAGTACGTAATTGCAATTCAAGCAAATACTTTAACAGCAGAAATGATCTCAGTGGGTCCCAACAGAGCATATAGCATAAACATGATTTCTAACATTGATCACAGCTCAATAACTCTAGCACGTAGAAATTTCATGGATAGAAACAATATTAGGTCACTACACAGTACCACAGAAACAATCGAGTAATAATTCACACGGTGCACGCCCACACGCCCGTCACCTATCATGTGCATCACCTCAATACCAAACACATAACACGTATATTCAGGGGTTCATACCCTCAACACCAAGTTTAGAAGCATTACTTACCTCGAAAAAGCCGAATCCAATACCGAGCAGGCCAAACAATACTCTAGAAATGTTATCCCACGCGTACCAACTTCTAAACGGCTCAAAAATAGCCAAAAGCAACTCAAAAAATTAAATAATGCCAAAGGAAAAAAACCCCACTCGCTAAAGGTGGAATCTTTAATCAAAAGCGCAAAGTCAGCCAAAAAGTCAAACCTGGGCCCGCACCTTAGAACCCGACGAAACTCATAAAATACGATAACCCATTTATGTATGAGTCCAACCATACTAGTTTCACCCAAATACCACTTCGAACCGATATTCAAAACTAAAAATTCACATTATGAAATTTTAGACAAAAACCCTCAAGTTTCACTTTGAAATCATCAATCAAATGCCTAACACAAAGATGGATTCATGAAATATAACCAAAACCGAGTATAGAACGCTTACCCCAATTCATATGAAGAAAATAGCCTCCAAAATTGCCCAATTTCGAGCTCCCCAACTCAAAATATGACCAAATAAACAAACCTTCGATATTATATGTTTTGGAATAGCATTTCAGCCTCGTTTCTCATGCCAAACAATCTCGAAACTCGCTTTTGATGCCTCCAATAGATTCCTTGTGAAATTTCAGTAAAGTTAGGCTTTCGAATCTCTCCATTTTGCTTTATAATAAAGGAGATATATTGATTTCAATATCTGAAAATAGTGCAGATTTTTAAATACGAATTCAGTGGCAATTTCGTATTAATCTGAAAAAAATCTAGCAAACCAATTCTTAGTAAAATAATCATAAATTCCTCATACAATGTCGCAACTTGATAATTCCAACTGCTATGATTCCAAAATTACGATACGGATCTAATGCTTCAATCAAAACAGAAATTGGAGCTCGTTTGCTTAATGTGGTACCATTTATGCTTGAAGAAACCGAAACATAAAAAATGAGTGCAACACACCCAAACCTATCTGGAACTCACCCGAGCCCCTGGGGGCCCTGTCCGAACATACCAACAGGTTCCATAACATAACACAGACTTACTCGAGGCATCGAATCACGCATAACAACATCAAAACCACGAATCGCAACTCAAATCAAACTTAATGAACTTTTGAACTTTCAACTTCCAAACGCGTGCCGAACCATATCAAATCAACTCGGAATGACCTCAAATTTTGCACACAAGTCCCAAATGACATAACAAAGCTATTCCAATTCCCGGAACCACAATCCAAACCCGATATAATCAAAGTCAACTCTGGGTCAAATTTATGAACATTCCAAACATTCGAATTGTCAACTTTCGCCAAAATAGTCCCAAAACCTTCCAGAAACATCCAAATGTGAATCCGGGCATAAGCCCACCTCCAAAATCACCATCTGGAATTAAGAGAATCATCAAAATTCCGATTTGAGGTCAAATACTAAAAAGTCAAACTTGGTCAAATCTTCTAATTTAAAGCTTACTAATTAAGAATCATTCTTCCAAAACAATTTTGAATCACCTAAAAACCAAAATTGATGATTCACAGAAGTCATAAAACGTCATATGGAGCTACTCAAGACTTCAAATAGCTGAACGGAATGCAAATACTCAAAACGACCGGTTGGGTCGTTACATTCTCCCCCACTTAAGCATACGTTTGTCCTCGAGCGTGCCAAGAGTCGTTCCAAAGCCATCAAATCACCGTGTAACCTTAATATGCCGGGGGTGATACCATGTCACCCCGATCTATGTAAGCCTGACAACACATCATAACTAAAGATCATTACTTTAACCTTAGTCCGTAAGCCTTTGAACCCAATTTCCAACATCTGGAATTTCTTACAAGACCCGAATTTCGCATCTACACACTGTATAAGTATGAATAGGCAGTATCAAGCCATAACCATAACCCAAGATGTAATCACATGATATACCACACAACTTGCATACTCGTATCAATAATTCTCGATCACAGTAGCTGCTCAAATTAATCTCGATCCTGGTAGTAAACCACATATCAAATAAAATCTCATTCAAAACCTTCGTACACTACTGATGATGAAGGAAACACGCACAAACTCATAATGATTTACCATATCCACATGTCATTGTGTTCTCTCTCTCGTCTGACAAGAACCAAAGCCAAATCCTAAGTTGACTTCTGATATTATTCTTCCAAACATACCGCAATAAAGTCCGATGTATCCATTCTAGGTCCAATGACCTTATCTCATCAAACACAACTACTCTATTGACATGCCACACCAATACAACCTAAAGCCACAAATAGTGCAATTCGTGCACCAATAGGCAACAATTCGAATGTACTCAATCATGGAAAATGACTCAAATGAGAGAACCGTCGCCCAAGCTCAACAAGTACCACCACAACACAATGCTATGAACCTATCACACATAGTAGGACCAAGACACACGAATCTAACACAAAGGATCCCAACATAGCCCTGGTACAATGCGTGACCCATCTAGACACCGGTCCATATGACATACCTCAAGCCACAATGCTCAAAATCAACAAACACACGCAATTCGACATCAAGTACACGAAGTACATGACCATAACCATGGAGAAGTGAATAACACAATATATCACAGCCTGGAAAGACCATAACCAAGGCGGAATCAACCATTCAACACCCCAATAATCATCTCGCTCGAATTCCTCTATAAGGCCAACATAGAACCGCACCATGTGTGCATATAACCAACGAATCACCACCCCTTGTAGAATAGAAGAGTAACACATAGAATATATCAGAACGCGAACAAGCTCAAATCTAACCAAATGATTCACCCCTCAACACTAACAGTTCTGAGTCAACAAATTTGATCCGGTATAGAATGCACATCCCCCTCGAGCCTACCAATGGGCCCCAAATCAACTCCGGTCATTTCCAAATGGATAAATAGCCCTCCAACAGTCCACAAGGATTTAACTATAATACGTACCACCGTCTGGCTAACTTTGGCCACATCTTCATAGTCCGCAAACAAGAAACAATCTGCTTCTAAGAACTCCCACTCTCCAAATCAATAGAACACATGAATCACCATAGTGATCCTAACTCCACCGCCCAAATGTTTGACACGTCTATCATACACAATCATCCCAGAAGGAATACTTCTATAATTCTTCCATGCCACATACCAAAATCTGAACATCAGTAATCGATCAACCAGACGAATACCGCAATACCAATGAAGCATCCGTAAGTCAAAACACAATGCACCTTCTGAAATGCGCACCATTATCAGGCAATACCAAGCAGTAATAGCATTCATCGAAACATCGGAAACCATCCATGATGTCTAAGAATTCATGACCTTCCCTCCAAAATTGAATTGTCACCTTGTAGATGCAAATCTCAATCCCACAGGATGCATCGCATCTATCATGCCATCATATGAAGGAGCACGAGAATTTCATAATCAACTCTTAGTCACAAGCAGAATACATACTCAGTCGGTCAGAAACCATCCGCTCGATCCCATCCAGGATAAAATCACAGCACGCCACATACCCTTCATACATGTAGATAATACCCATCTCGAGTTGTGACAGAAATCACCAAGGACACTTCAAAAACCATTTGCACATAACCAAGTCATTGGAACTGAACCCCTCTAACTTAGCCAAGTCACGTTGACCACCAAAGCTCAAGAGTATTGCCACAAAACACCTGCAGAGACTCACCTAAGTACCCAAAGAACCGATCATATCCATTACCGTGCCGATTCAACCTACTACCAAACTATCCTATTTCTCCGAGTTCCTTCTGAATTACCCTTAAGTTGACATTTCTCCTTGCCATAACACCACGATCCTTATCCAAAGCTCACCACAAGAGATCCTAGAATAGAACCACACCACCCTAAGGCCCATAAGCCGTTGTATTCCCTCTTAAGTACCCAAAAAGTCACAACCGAGACACCCACTCTTAAGAGACCTTATGTGAATCTAAAGTTGTTTCCTTCTGATACTGAAATGTTGAATCCATATTGATATAGAAATATCGCGAGTCTCGACACCATCCATCGTAAATTCCAGAATCTAGCCATATACAAATCAAAAATATTCTAAATTGCCACATATAAATCTTGAGTCCATTAAAACCCTCTCGAGAGCCATCCACTCTGCTCAAATCTCAATTGTACCACCCAAGCAGGTCGACCGACATGTGCCCCATTAGCGCTATAACACCCAAAGAAGTAATCCCGCTTTGACTCAACTGAGTAAATTCCTACTCCACACGCACTACATCCGTCACGAATAACAACTCAAATCATTCCATAATTTTCATATACCCATAAAATGTCATACACCATGCATCTAGAAATTTCCTTACTCCAGTCATCCTCAAAACCAACCTCTACGAGTCATAACTGACCCATAAGTATGCCTCAGACTGAAACCAATACAATACATAACAATGCAATCAAACCGCCAATGAAATAACATGAAAGAATCTACTTCATTTCACAAATGAAATAACATGAAAGAATCCCTGAAAATCCACATAACTCTAGACCGCATAACACATCCAACGAAACCGAGCACTCAATAGTCTTTTTTACATCTCAAGCAAACTCTTCTCAACACATTCAAACCATCTGAACACTTCCCGCAGTCACGTCCTACTCATCATATAGCCATCCAACCACTAACTGAGCCACTAGTTCCACACATAGGGACACCACTAGATATAGAAGTCCAAAAGTACATGCTCACACAACTGAAACTACCGAGCCTAAGCTACGGTTCAAACTGTGCCTCAAGTCCTCCAGACTGGCCCACAACCAAAACACAAAAAATGCATCTCACACCTCATCCATGGAATCCACAAGCCGTTGATGTACAGCTGATACCGAGCGCTCACACGCGCATACGAGTGAGTGGAAGGAATTCACAGAGATACGCTTAAAGCTGAATCAATGTCGCATGATAAGGAAAGAAAGATGGGAAGTTTATCCCAAATGCCCTGTAAATTCTCGAAGATAGGTATGGACATCATCATACCGATCTGTAAGACTCTACTAGACATTTGCTCATGACTCATAGAACCTATGAACCTAGAGCTTTAATACTAACTTGTCACGACCCAACATCCAACTAGTTGTGATGGCACCTAATCCAACCCTCTAGATAAGCCAATTAACAACGATCCAATTCAATAAGATTTACTGAGAAAATAAATTATGAAATAACTGAACTTTTATATACTTCTCAAGGACTGGTAGTACAAATCATGAGCTTCTAAGATTTAGAGTTTAAAAAGCTGGTTTTTCATCTGTTCGAAATATACACAAATAGATTTTTATAAATCTAAAGCTACTATGAACAAGAGGCAGTTACAACCAGAATATTTTCAATGTTAGCTTTCGCCATACACAACAACATCAGCCCAAAATCTGCATGCGAGGTGCAGAAGTCTAGTGTGAGTACAACTAACCCCATGTACTCAATAAGTAACAAACATAACCTTAGGTTGAAAGTTAGTGACGAGCTTGGACAACGGTTAGAGTCCAAGACCAACAGCCAAGAACAACTCATAACAATATAATGAAAGAATACAAATAATATTCAAAGATATGATGCTAAACTCGCTCATAGGTACGGAAAATAGGCATGTTTTAGATATAATAATAAAAATCCAAATCTTTCACTGGAATCACTAAAATGTGAGCATATCAAAAAACTGTGATTTTTTCCCAAAAACTTTCAATAACAAATAGGATCTTTCATTATCATATGGAATGAGGAAAGTACATCTCTATGCATGCATGTCAATGTGCATGTAAAGTCATGAATGTCACAATACCATATAGCATGAGGAAATGCATCTCTATGCCACGTGCTAAGTATGCATGTCAAGTGCAATGCACCATACTAATAAACTCATGTGATTATGCTCTCGAAGCAGTCAACCTCACTCAGCATGCTCAATCACTCAGTCCTCCCAGTCACTCAGTCCTCTCAGCCACTCAGCAATCCCAATCTCTCGGCAATCGCACTCGGCACTTGCACTCAGTAGATACCTGCGCTCACTGCTGGTATGTCAGACTCCGGAGGGGTGGGTTCTATCCAAGTGCTAATATAAGCCAATAATGGCATGTACCAATAAAGCTTGTTATGGCGTGCAGCCCGATCCCATAAATATCACTCACAATCAAGCCCTCGGCCTCACTCAGTCATCATCATCTCCAGTCTCTTGGCCTCACAAATCTCATGCTAATCAGCCCAAACAATGATAATATGATGTGAGACAAATGATAACAGTAACTGAGATATGATATGCAATGAATGAGTATGACTGAGTATGTAATTGCAATTTAAGAAAATAACTCAATAGCAGAAATGATCTCAGTGGGTCCCAAAAAGAGAAAGGCATATAGACTAAACATGATTTCAAACATGGATCACGACTCAATTACTCTAGTATGTAGAAATTTCATGGATGGAAACAAAATTAGGTCACTACACAGTACCACAGAAACAATCGAGTCATAATTCACATGGTACACGCCTACACGTCCGTCACCTAGCATGTGCATCACCTCAACACCAAACACCTAACATGTATACAGGGGTTCATACCCTTAGCACCAAATTTAGAAGCGTTACTTACCTTGAACAAGCCGAATCCAATATCGAGCTTGCCAAACAATACTCTAGAAATGCCATCCGACGTGTACCACCTCCGAATGGCTCAAAACTAGCCAAAAGAAACTCAAGAACATCAAATAATGTCAAAGGAAACAAACCTAATCTCTAAAGGTGGAATTTTTAATCAAAATCCCAAAGTCAACCAAAAGGTCAAACTCGAGCCCGCACCTCGGAACCCGATGAAGCTCACAAAATGTGATAACTCATTTTATTATGAGTCCAACCATACTTGTTTCACTCAAATCCGACTTCGATTCGATGTTCAAAACTCAAAAATTCACTTTATGAAATTTTAGACAACCCCCCCCCCCCC
>MCJB01048908.1:1905-20071 GCA_002018475.1 Nicotiana obtusifolia
AACATATTATTAACTTGTTGCAACATGTAATAAAATCGTTGCAACAACTCACTAATCTGTTGGAATCAGCTTTAGTTTTTTTGGGGTAATGTTTCACAGACTGTTGAAGATGTCCAACAGATTGTCGAGTTGTTGAAACAAGTGTATTACTTGTTGCAACAAGTGTACTACTTGTTTCAACAACTCACTAATCTGTTGGAACCAGCTTTAGTTTTTTTGGGGTAATGTTTCAGACTATTGAAGATGTCCAACAGATTTCTGAGTTGTTGAAACAAGTAGTAGACTTGCTGCAACAAGTAATACATTTGTTGCAGTAAGTCAATAATCTGTTGGACATGGCTTCAGTTTTTTGGGTTCTGTTTCAGACAAAAACTGAAGCTGACTCCAACAACTTCATAATCTGTTGTAGAAGTTGCAACAACCACATTGCACGTTGCAACAACTACAACAGCTACTGTAAGTTGTTGGAAAATCAGTAGATTTATACTCAGGTGAAAAATCGAAATAAAAGAGCATTGTGATACTTACCAAATGAGCGAAAACTACCACTCCCAAGTAATTGCCAGTGCTGCAGCAACAAAATCCAGTCAAAAAATTATAAAATCGGGTGGTCACATTTTTTTTTCTTGAGCAATAATGGCGGACGAAGAAGAAGAACAAGAAGAACAATGGAATGAGTTCTGAAGTAATTCCCACTGCTACACGAATGAAATCCAGTCAACAAAATTGCAAAATCAGGTGGTCTTGTTTTTTTCTTTCTTGAGCAAAAATCAGTCAAGAAGAACAAGAACAAGAAGAAGAATCTGTAGATGTAGAAGACGAAGAAGAAGAAACGAGTAGCAAAATAAGAAGAAGAAGCAAGAAGAAGCAGCAACAAGAAGAAGAAACGAAGCAAAAAAACAGAGGCAAATATGGTGGAAACGGCGCAGTAGCGGGTAATATTTGGCGCGTTTTTCCCCCAGTAGGGTTTATGTGGGTTGGGTCAAAGTGTTAAAAATAAAACTTGAGTTTAAAATAGCTACACTAAAAGCTCTGGGCTAAAGTGTTAAAAAGATAACTTTGGGGTGAGTCAAACCTCCCTAATCACTAATCCAAAGTTTATCACCCCTACTCAATTAAAAAAACTAGAGTTACTCCAACTCAATTTTAAAACTCATTTGTCACCTATAATTAAAAGCCCCTAGTAAGTTAGAGCAGAAGTCAGGCTGAAGTTTCTCGTAATTCTCACCATCGATGGTTTATGAAATGGTTACATATTAATTCGAATTCCGATAGAGATTAAAGGAAGTTTCTTTATTTACATTGAAGGACTTATAGCCTGTTTGGCCGAGCTGGAAAAAATTAGCTTATTTTGAGAAGTGTTTTGTTTTAAAAGTGTTATTTTCAAAAGTACTTCTGGTGAGAAACAGTTTGTGTTTAGCTAATTAATTTGAAAAGCATTTCTAAGTAGCAATTAGTGTTTTGCCAAGCTTTTAAAAAGTGATTTTAAGTGTATTTTTCTTAAAAGTGCTTATGGGGAGAAGCAACTTTTTTCTGCTTTTCCTCAAAAACACTTTTTTTTTCTCTTGAAAGCTTGGCCAAACAGGCTATTACTCTAACAACTCGATTGCCCGTCTTTTGATTTTTCATTTTAAATTTCAGTTTGATTATGTATAGAACTTAGTATTGCTGTTTTACGACTTGTTGGTAGGGTTTGAATTGAGACCCGAGGGTTTCGTACAAATTTTGAAACTCGTAGAAGTTGGAAAGCAATTGTTGGTTTGTTGAGTTGTGGTGTATTCGCAAAAATGAGAGCGCGATGGCAAATGGAGGTAAATTTGACGGCTTTTGCGAATTGATAACAACATCGCAAGTGACCTGACCCTATTTGACCTAATGTCGCAAACGCGAGGAAAGGCTCGTGATAGTGAGCTAACTCTATCTGGCCTAATATCGCGAACGCGAGGAGAGGCTTGTGATAGCGGTGATTCGGCCAGCGCAAGTTTTGCGATTGCGAAGAATTATTGTTATCACGAAGGTATCAAATTATTTAAGGATACTGATGGGACATAAGTAAGCATTTCACATTTGACATAATGGTTTGATGGCCTCCTAAATTTGCACCGATTTTTCAAGCCGCTACCAACTAATTTTGGGAAAAATCCTATGTTTATGTTAGTTTTAGCGAATTTGTTCTTTATAAAAGACCATTTGTGTTAGTTTTGTGAAAGTTTATGGACATATAACACAAAAATGATATGTATGCACATTTTTATTTTATTTCGAATGTTTACGACTAATTGACACAAAAGGACATTAGAATGGAGGAGTTTGAAATTTGAAGAAACAAATATTAAGTTTAGCTCAATGTATATTTTTTTCCCATTAACAACGATAGTTTCTCATTCTATTATCCCGATGAACAATGTTGGGAATAAAGGCATCAACCTAATAAAGAGGCCTAGGGATAGAGGTTTTTCGTGAAAAGAAAGTTTTTAAGTTGAATTTTTTAGATCAATTGTACTTCTTCTTCATAAGTTATTTATGGCACGCGATTAGGCTCATGTAGATGTAATATGATTTGAATAGGAACTCATTGCGGCTTTAAATATTTTTTTCCATGACCCTCTAATTGAGATGAATACTTAAATGAGGAAAAAAATTATTTTGATTCAAGCATACATCTCGAAATTAACTTAAGCGTTCTTTTCTAATTTTATTTTTTTTCAACTAATATTATCTAATTTATACCTATATATTTTAGAATATATTAGATTGATTAATCTGAATTCCCATCGAATAATTAAGTTCATTAAAAAGTAGAAGCTTGCTATAACAAATTCACGAGACTTCTAATTGAATATAGAGAACCCCAATCATCTTTTTTCATTTTCTCTTTTCTCCATGTAATCTGCTGCCACAGTATTAATTGAAAGTAAAATTGCTCATATCCATTTGTCCACATATATCGTTTCAAATATTTGAAGTAATAATTGGAGATTATTGTAAATAAATTTTTGTTTGTGAAATTGATCAATTATTTCAATTTCAAACATGTTTGGGAGTTATTTTTTTAAAATTTTCACTCACAAAACTTTAATTGTGTTTTCATGTTCAAATTTCGAAAGCAACTTCAACTTTAGAATTTTTTTTTTCCAACCTAACTTCAAATATCATATAATTTTTTTCAAATATCAACCAACTCATGTCTAAATGTTGTTCAACTTTTTTTGTCATTAAGTTTAATTTTATTTTTCAAAAAAATAAAATAAAAACAAAACAAATAATCATGTCATTTATTAGAAAAGGTGAATTAGTGTTGTTAAAGTTGTAAAATTTAGTGGGTAAATTACGATTTCACACACCTGATTGGAAATTACCTCTATCCTTACAAGGCAGGGTAAGTTCTGCATACAAATTCCTTAGACCACACGGTGTGGGATAAGACTGGGTATGTTGGGGAATTTTAAGTTTTAAGACGCTTCAAAACGTATATCATTTTTTAAGACAAAAGTGTTAAAAATGAGGTAGAAGGGCCACTTTTTTAATTAGTGATAATGACATAATTTTTAAAAACCAAAATTTTCTTATTTACACAAAGTCCCTCTCCTCCTCCACCCCCATTCCTTCTCTCACTCCTCCCCTCCTCCTCCTCCCCCTCCCTTGTTCCTCCATCTCGCAACGTTCCTCTCTATCCTCCTCTTGCTCCTCCATCTCGCAACACTCCTCTCTATCCCCCACCACTCCTAATCCCTAAATATTTAGGAAGAAGTTTCAAATATCTAGAGAAATGTTTCAAGCACCTACTGAGATTTTTCAAAACACTTGCACAGATGTTTCAAACTCCGTGGAGATATTTGAAATATTTGTGGAGAAAAGATCAAACATCAAACAAAAAGAAGCAGAAGAAATATCCTAAGGGATGTTTCAAACATCCCGGACATGTTTTAAACATTATGAAAGATGTTTGAAATATCCTGAGATGTTTCAAACACCCCGGGATGTTTTGCATAATGCTCATTTATAGAAATGTCTCAAAATATCTCGAGGGTATTTTGCAAAATATTCACTTTGTAAAATTTCATATGTTTTTCTTTCTCTTGTATGTTTTAAACCATTAAAAGAAAAGAAAAAAATGAAAAAAGAAGAAGAAGATTAAAATGAGAGGCAGAGGGAAAGAAGAAAAAGACAAGGAAGAAAATGAAGAAAAAAAAGATGATATAGACGAATCAGCAACAACAAATAAAGTTGAAGAGAAAGAAGAAAGTAACGAAGAAGAATGAGAAAATGAGGAAGAGAAAGAAGAAAGAAGGAAAAAGAAGTAAAGAGGAGAAAGAAGATGAAAATAAAAATTTGAATTAATTTGAATGAATATGATTTTTTAAAATTTAAAATTTTTAATATTTATCCACAATATTTATTATTTTTAATATGATCCCGAACTCTTTTAATTATATATTTTTTGATTTTAAATTGTTACATAATACTACAAAAGTCTTTTTTATCATAATGTTGTTGTTGTTGGTCGCTGTGGTTGGAAATTACATCGAAAAAGAAGCGGACGTCCCGTCCGGCAATCAAATTGGTAATTACACACACTTTTCACTGGTCGCTGGACTTTCAGTCCATTGCTCATCCTCCCGCCAAACTCAAAACACGGGTTTAAGCAAAAAAAACCCTAGTCTTCAATTTCTCTCTCAGTTCTTCAATTGGCCAAAGAAACATTGCCGTAGAAGCTGCAAAGATGAGTTTCGCGGCGTGCAAGACAATGCATTGCCCGACAGGCGTTGAGAACTGCGCCGCTGGATTCATCACTCACTCCGCCGCCGATTTCACCCCGCAAATTCACACAGCCGACGTCGACTCCGATTGGCCAGCCACCAAGCCACTTGGACCTATCCCTAACCTCGTTGTCTCGGCAGGAAACGTGCTTGAAGTTTACTTGGTTAGGGTTGAACAAGCATCCTCCAGAGAAGCCGCCGAAGTGAAACGTGGTGGCCTCATGGCCGGTATTTCTGCTGCTTCACTTGAGCTCGTTTGCAATTACAGGTATTTCAGTTTGGAAAAATATTATAAGACCGTTTTTAGATATTTTTATTGTTAAAGATTTTTTGTGTGTGTGTAATATGTGTAGGCTGCATGGAAATATATATTCAATGGGAGTGTTAACAGCAGGAGGAGTTGATGGTGGGAGAAGGAGAGATTCCATTATTTTATCTTTTGAAGATGCTAAAATGTCTGTTCTTGAGTTCGACGACGCCACACATGGACTACGGACTAGGTAAACCGCTACTAATGCATTTGTGAGCCCAAAAACATATGGGGAAAATGAGATGTTGAGCCAAAAGAACCAAAAAAGAGAGAGACTGTAGGTACCTAGTGGAAAAATCGAGGTGCCACAAAGCTGGTCCGGCACCACAACTATTGAATATAAAAACACGAACAAGGAAAATAAAATTATTGTTGACATTCTAGTCAAGGTGGTGAATTTTGTTAGATCTAAGCACCTCCCTTGTTATTGTGTTTTTAAACAACTCTGGGAGCTCCACGATTTCCATATTGATGTGTAATCTTATTGGACCTTTTAATGAAGATTCCCAGCTTCTGCAAATTTATTTATATTGCTACCTATAACTTGAGTTCACTGTTATACTTGCTCTTAAAGTCTCTGCTCTTTTTAATTGGAAAACTTATAACCTTATAAAATTCATCAAAATTGTAACTTAATACGTTCTACCTTATGAATTTTCAAACCTTTCACACTTAACATTAAGTATGTTGCCCGCTACTTCCTGTTTCTTTATCATTTAAATATGATAACTGACAAACTACATTGGAAATTTCCTTTTTTTTTTCTCTCCTTCCAGCTCAATGCACTGTTTTGAAGGTCCAGACTGGTTTCATTTAAAAAGAGGACGAGAATCATTTGACAAAGGGCCGATTATCAAGGTTGATCCGCAGGGAAGATGTGCTGGAGTCTTTGCTTTCGAACAACAGATGATAATACTCAAGGCTGCTGAGGTTATGCTTTGCTGCCTTTTTTTCCTTTCTTAGCTAACCTGAACGTTGGTTGCTTAATATTTTGGAAGATGCATCTATCACAACTAATCCTTCTGAATCCCTAATTGTTTTGGACTAATCATGCCAAAACCATTTACAGCCAGACATTGCTGGCCAGCCTTCTTCCTGTTATCCTATTCATAACTTACCAGTATAGGCCAGAGTGCAGAACCCCCTGCTGAAACTTGAATAAAAGTTGTTATACTATGTACTTTGATATTATTTTATCTGATTTCACGAAGGGACAGTTCAACTAATATTATTTTTATTTGAGAGGAAGGTAATTGTATTAGCTACCACTAATGAGGCGCTGTAATAATTATTAGTGAGCAGAAGACCAAAATAAGAAATCCTTCCCAATCTTATAGGATATTAAGAGGCAAGTATTGCTCCTGCTTTATTTACAAATTCCTCTATACAGAAAAAAAGAAGCAAACATGTGCGGTTAAAGTTGATCTCTTGAGTTGATTTAGCTTCGTCTTCAAAACATCCGATGTTCCTTATCTTCCAAGGAGTCCACCATATGCGTGCTGGGATTGTGTTCCACCGCAGTGTCCTCTTGCTCCTCTTTCTACCTCTGTTCCAACAGTTATACAATTCTGTGGTAGTTCTTGGCATTACCCATTTTAAGCCTGCTATAAATAAAAAATATGTGCCAAACCTTGAAAAGGGTGATTTATTGAATGAAAAGCTTTTGCCCTTTATTATTTATGAGCTTAGCTGATTAATTTTCACTGGCAGTACTAACAGAGAACAGTATCAAGTCAAAAAGAAATATATCTGGTGATAGTTGCTTTTCTTTGGTCAATGATCTGTATATCCTTGAGATTTGGGAGTGACTGAATCTATAGTATTGTGTCTACAGTAGTCACCAAGGGAATGACATACTGGTTGAGGAATAGGAGTGGCAACTTGGAGATCCCAGGTTCGAATACAATCTGCCACACAACGTGTGAGCCCATCTACTCTAGCATTGGTGTGCAAGATTACTTGGCAACCTGTGCTAGGGGATCAGATAGGCTGCTCGGTGGTCCAGACACCACCGATAAAAAGAAAAAAAGAAAAAATATTGTGAATAGCATGCTAAAGTGTCGTAATCTTTTGCTGTGGTTCTCTTTGTGTAATTGAAAGGATTAAGTCAATATGCCTGAACTACTACTCTTTCCATCTATGTGGTTTGGATTATCATGATTTGCTTATAATTTCAAGTGATTTATCCTTATTTCAGATCAATTCTAGCTTAGTTGGTGAGGACAGTGCTTTTAGTTCTGGAGGTGCCTCAGCTCGCATCGAATCATCATATATCATCACTTTACGGGATCTTGATGTGAGGCATGTCAAAGATTTCATATTTCTTCATGGTAGGTATACCCCAGCTGTTCCTCCTGTATCATTTTAAACTTTTTTCCCCTTCCCCATTGGTTTTTAGTAACGTGGAGAGAGCACTATCACACAGTCATTATTCCGCTGGTATTGCTAGAATAAAACTGAGGTTGAACATTAGAGATTCTTGCTGTTCTGTTTTTCCCCCTTGTAAATGGTAATGCTCAATGTACATGGGTAAACTTTGTTATAACCTATTGTAACTTCTTAACAGACATTAGAACTGGTCGAGCATTTTTGTTATATTCTGTAATAGATTTATATTTCTTGGCTGTGAAAATGTACTCTAATGGTGCCTCAGGGCTTTGTTCAGTGGTAAAGCACAGCTCATGATGTGTGGATTAGACGCACATCACGAGTGCCAACCCTAGCGCGAACAAAAAGCTAAGTATTTAATTGGAGGAGGGTAGAGGGGTGGGACCCGAATTTCGATCAATGCAAGAACTGGCCCTTGGAGATTTCTCGGTTGTCCAAAAAAAAAAGGAAAAAAAAAGAAGAAAACTTTGACGATCATCTTCACAATGACGACTGATTCAGTTGACGTCTATTTGGCGATAAGTAGATTGGTTGACTTCTATTTCTTTCATAATCTTATATATTTCCTATCTAATTAATTTATTTGATAATGGTGATTCACGTTGTCCTTCAAGTCTGAAGCTCTTCTTTTGTTTCCACCACCTGCAGTTACTCATGTTGCCTGTTTGAACTTTGTAATGCGCCTTTATGCAGGTTATATTGAGCCAGTCATGGTTATCCTTCATGAAAGGGAACTTACTTGGGCTGGCCGCGTCTCTTGGAAACATCATACTTGTATGGTCTCTGCTTTTAGTATTAGTACAACATTGAAGCAGCATCCACTGATATGGTCAGCTGTTGTAAGTTACAGTGATCTATTTTACCAGCATTTTTTATAGATGTTCTTATTAGCTTGAAGCAAAGTGAAAAGAGAAAACTGGGAAAGGAGAATACTCTATATGAGCTATTTACTGATGATAACTGCATCAGATTTTAAAGCTTGGTATTTAAGAGGAGAAGATAGACAGGTGGGTCCATTATCCACTGAGTTTCAAACCGTACTACACTAGCCCTTGGGGATTTTTCGGTTATTACAAAAAGAACTGTATCAGATTTCTTTCTTTTTCGGTTTTGGATTTGCTGGTGTAAATTAGATAAGGAAGGCAGCTAAAAGTTAAAAAGGGTCTACTTCCGCTATTTCTGAGAAGTACAACTATACATACACTTGATGATGGCCGTCAGCTCCATAGTACTTCTTTTGACCTTGTTTATATTCTTCCTCCTTTTTTTTGTTTTTTTCTCAGTCTCTTTACAATTCCTGCCCTCAAAATATCTTCCTCTACCAGCAATCTGAACCTGAGAGTTACGATGTTGTTGCCACCGATTAGTTGTTTCCTCTGGTGCAAGATTGATCACTTTTGTTTCCTGCAGTACAAAAGTAAAAATCATGTTGCTTAACAAAAGGTAATTTTGAGATAAAGGTGCTACAGTGTGGAAAACAAGATGTTGCATACTAGGACTTGGTAATGGAAAGGTGATTTGAACTTATCAAAGAGAGTTGATTTGGTAGACACTTGGGTAGTCAAAGGATGATGATTCAAATAAATGTCATGATATTTCACAAAAATATTTAAAGAGCATAGTGCAAAATTACTTCCCTCTTTAACTGAATTTTTGGCCGTTTTATTCTGGAACTTTATAAAATGTAGAACAATGAACCTGCTTTTTCATTTCGGTAAGAAGCTTCAGCCTGCTTTAGTTTTCTTAACATCTTAGGCTGAGAGTTAAATGTCGTGTTATCTTTTAGTTTTTTAATCCTTTTTCGTTTTCCATTTTCCTTTTATTTTTCCTCTCGTGTTCTAATTGTCTCTTCAACCAGTGCTGAACGGTGTCACTAAGATGGACATTCATCGTAACTTCTCATTTCATGAATTTGGGATGCTAATTATGGATATTACAGTGTCAAAATCTGCTTGAACCTTACTCCATTTAATTATATATTTCCTACATTAGACTTCACTTACTCCTTTTTCCCCAGGATCTCCCTCATGATGCATATAAACTTCTTGCTGTGCCATCTCCTATTGGTGGAGTACTTGTTATTGGTGCGAACTCAATCCATTATCACAGCCAGGTCTGTTATCTTCATGAGATTCACAATCTGCTTATTCCTTCAACATATTCTTACAGCTTTCCTGCATACTATATTTTCATGTGCTGACTTTGATCTGCGTATTTTGCAGTCATCTTCTTGTTCGTTGGCGTTGAACAATTTTGCCTTCTTTGGTGATAGCAGGTTTTTCCCTTAGTTTTTACTGTCCTTGCACTCTCCTTCACTCATTCCTGCAGCTTCACTCTATTTTAAAATTATAAATACTTCCAGGCTCCGGCTTCACTTTCATTTATTAGGATCATAAATAATGGCCAATAACATAACATGCATGTTTTGTTTCTACTTGAATATTGAAAAAGAAAAAGTTTTCTCTTTCTATCCGCTGGAAGTACATTTAACATTTGAGATTCTTAAGAAAATGGACCTTAGGAAAACTCAACCAGGTTGCACAAGACTATATAAAGAAACAACAACCTATACTGTCAACTATTGTGAGACTCTTTAAGTCTGTAACATCTTCGTACGGTGCACGCTCAAAATTAGACATCTGGAGCGTGGACATAACATAGTGGTAAACTCTGATAACATCTAAAGAAATGGACCTAGGGCCTAACTCAACCTCAAAGCTAGCTCACGAGGCGATGATCGCTCAAGAGTATTTAAGGGAACTGCAACCCATCTCCGCAACAAAATGGGACTTTTAACGGATACAATAGTCTTGAAAATGGTGGTTGTTTGCTTTTATTTGCTGCATAGGGCTAGTTCTCAGTGTTAGTCTTGATCAGAATTGATTTAATCTTTGGATTCTTAAATGAATTAGACTTATTTTCTTTGTGCTGGCTGTCGTGAATACCACCCTTTTGTTTTATTTTATGAGCTTGCTTTTTTCTGATTTACAACTTTCCTTTACAGTTAATATGGTTTTATTTGTACTCTATCCTAAGTGTATGCCATTTTTCATGCTCCTTTACCTTTTCTTTAGTCATTGTGCATTGATCCACTCCCTTGATTGCTCATTTCAAGGCACTTTGTTGATTTGATCAGTTCTTACAATGAGAATGGGTCCTAGGTTTTTATCTAATTTTGTGATACGTCCTTATGGTTACTTCCAGTCAAGAAACTCCAAGATCATCTTTTACTGTGGAGTTAGATGCAGCTAATGCAACTTGGTTAGCAAATGATGTGGCAATGCTGTCCACTAAAACAGGGGAGCTACTTCTTCTGACAATTATGTATGATGGGAGGTAATGCCTTTTTACCCACTAATTTATGAAGGAGAAATTTAGGAATTCGTTGCTTAGTATTTTCTTTTTTGTTTTTTTGAGAATATATTCTTATGTTGACTTGAGAGTTGAGAAAATTTACTCTCTTGTCCTGATACATTGAATCTTTTTTTCCTCATGTCCTGATGCATTGAATCAAAGTGGTAATTTAGTTGAACATATACAGTTGTTTTTAATTATCACCAGGAGTCTAGAAATTTCCTGCTTTGCGACATTTTACAGCCTTTGATTGGCTATACCTAGAGTTTGAAGAGATGTGCTGTGATTTTAATTTTATATTAATGTTTCTGCAGAATCGTTCAAAAGCTCGACCTTTCAAAATCAAGAGCTTCAGTACTTACATCGGTTGGCTACCTCTTGAATTCTGGATCGTTTTAATTTATGGATCTACTCTCTCTCTCTCTCTCTCTCTCTATATATATATATATATATATATATATATTTGTATGCATGTATATATATGTACGTACGTATGTGTGTCTCTCTCTGTGTGTGTTTGTGCAATTCAAACGGTTTGCTCTTATTTCCAGGGAATTACAACAATTGGAGACTCATTATTCTTTTTGGGCAGTCGCCTAGGAGATAGTTTGCTCGTGCAGTTTACTTGTGGTCTGGGAGGGTCAATTTTGCCTCCTGGGGTGCAGGAAGAGGTTTGTGTCATGATTTTAGCTGAAGTAGCTTGATCTTTTTGCTCGTATTTTACAGTTTACTTTTTTCTTCTGCATATTCGTTATTTATATGTACTCTGTTTCTCTGTAATCTATAGCCTTATAAATATATACCCCTTTGAGTAACTGCCTCCATTGCTTTTTTTTTTTTCTATCCTGAATGCCTGTACCCCAGATTGCGCCCACAATCCCTCTGCCATCATAAAAACTATAGGCTCATCATATACTGCAGTCCCTAGTTTTTTGCACAATCTTTCCTGTTTTTTTTTTTCCTTCAAACTTACTACTTAAAATTTTTTACTTTAAAATTAATTTGTACTTGATAAGAATTGATTAAAAATTACTTTTGAAATGATGCACATTGGGTGTTTCACAATTTCTAGTCGTTTAATAATGCTTAGTGGTTCTATGTGTTACTCGCCTTTCTGCCTCTCATTCCAAGGGTACTGGCTTTGCTTTCTCTAAAATCCTATTGCTATTTGCTTACATGTGCAGGTTGGAGATATTGAAAATGACACTCCTTCTGCAAAGAGGCTAAGAAGGTCATCCTCGGATGCATTGCAAGATATGATTAACGGCGAAGAGCTTTCCTTATATGGTACAGCTCCAAATAATGCACAATCAGCACAGGTGAATTGTGTTCTGTGAACACTATATTCTGTTATGATATATGATTTTAAAAAGATGGGCTGGCCGGTGCACTAAGTTCCCGCTATGCGGGGGATCTGGTAGAAGAACCAGATCACATTGGGTTTATTGTACGCAACCTCACTTTGCTTTTGTGCAAGAGGTTATTTCCACTATGCTATATGAGTTTAATTGGGAATAATTAGTAAAATGACAAGGACATCTGCTGTTTATATCAAATATATTTTTGCACTTAGGTGTAGCATTTAGTATTCTGGTAAGGATAGATAAGTTAAAAAATAAAAGAAACGAGAGACGTGTTCCGAAGCAAGTTATGAGTTGATGGCAGAGTAGTCATAGCAAGAAGCGCAAAAAAGTGCTAGAGTCTGGAGCTTTTAGCGCAAAGCGCGATTAAAGTAGTGTGGGTTTTAGCGAAGGAAACCTCAATGGCTCCAGACTCTAGCACTTTTTTGAAAAAACGAGCTTTTTAATATATATATATATATATATATATAATGTCAATTTCTTAATCGCTAAAAAACAAGTCATGACGTTTTCTTGACCACAAATGTATCACTTTGTCAACTGTGTTTATGATCTAGTGTTGTGATCTAAGGACAAAACCCATTGGCGAAGATGCACACACCTTAGGACTTGGATGCCTACACTAAAGTACCAAATAGGCTAGGCGAAATGCACAACCTGGGCTTTACTGAGCTTCAGGGCGCGCTTTAATCGAGTCCTTAACAACACTGGTTGATGGAACTTTGTAATGTTTCAATATATCATTATGTAAATATTTTGTTTTGAGGATTCACTGAAGTTTCATAAAGCTGTTGTCTCGTCATGTTTGTGTACCCAGTATTTCATAGTTTCTGGATGACTTGTTCCTTTTCCACCTTGCAGAATTTGCTTAATGCGTGCACTTATTTTTTATTTCTTACTTTTTTTATTTTTTTCCTGTATACAATCATGTCTATTAATCATATGACACCCAACTACTTATTAGAAAAAGATCATGACACCCTAGACTCACGGAATATTGAAGCACACATGTAAAATTGGGAGAATAATAAGTTGTCTATAAAACTTTATAATTCTTTACTTGGAACTTTTGCTATTTATCACGATTTTATGATTGCAGAATGGCTTCTTGGCTATTTTATTTTCGCCTCTTTATCATTAATATCGTCCTTTGTCATTCCTCATCATTTACATGATTTTCGGTGATTGCAGAAGGCATTCTCATTTGCAGTGAGGGATTCCCTGATCAATGTTGGCCCTCTAAAAGACTTTGCTTATGGTCTGAGAATTAATGCTGACCTAAATGCTACTGGAATTGCTAAGCAAAGTAATTATGAACTGGTTAGTTCTCTTGTTGACAACAAACCTATCTTGGATGCAGTTAATGTAGAGGTTTAACTTGCTTTCTCTTTGTTTGGAGAATGACAACAACAACCCAGTGAAATCCCACAAGTGGGATCTGGCGAGGGTAGTGTGTACACAGACCTTATCCCTACCCCTACCCTGTGAAAGTAGAGAGGTTGTTTCTGATAGATCGTCGGCTCAATGAACGATGAAAAGAAGCAGTAACAACAAGTAGTAACAACAACAAGATACTAAGAAAACCGAAGCGAAAGATAATAAAACAAAAGGTAGTAGTAGTAATAGCAATCTAGGGATAAGAAAAATACCGGACTAACACTAATACTCCTAGTATGGAAAAGAAAAAGAAAATCACTCAACTATCTACTAACCTTCTACCCTAATCTTCGACCTACACACCCTCCTATCAAGGGTCATGTCCATGGTACGCTGAAGCAGCGCCATGTCCTGTCTAATCACTTGTCCCAAATATTTCTTTGGCCTACCTCTACCTCTCCTCATGTCCACCAAGGTTAACCTCTCACACCTTGTTACTGGGGCATCTCTTCTTCTCCTCTTCACATGCCCGAACCATCTTAGCGTAGCTCCCTGCATCTTGTCCTCCACGGGGGTACTCCCACCTTTCCTCAAATATCTTCATTCCTTATCTTATTTAACCTGGTATGCCCGTATACCCATCTCAACATCCTCATTTCTAAAATACCCTACCAGCTTGTCTTCTCTCTACCATTTTGTATAACTAGTTTGACTTCACTAAGTTAGTGAGCAATCTGTTGCTTACATGTTATGTTACATTATCTGAAAACTAGCATGAAGTAGATTAGTGTTTTGGATAGTGCGAGGCGACAAATAGCGATGAGGGCTTGCTTCACTGAGGCGAGAAGCGAAGGGCTCGCCTTTTTGATGTGAAGCAACAATTAATATAAAAAAATAAAATATTTTATATATAAAGCTAAAAACTCAACAACAATAATATATTAATAAATATATCAATTCAAAAATTTAAAACTCAATGGATAGTCATAGTAGATTCATAAACTAAAACAAGAAACATCTATTCTTCTGCAAGATTTTCAAATTCTTGAACTTCAAAATTGTTAGCATTATATTGGCTATCATCTTCTTTATCGTCGGAGTCGTCAACAATCAGGGACCGACTTGAACTTGTAGCTACTCCCGATCCCTTGTTATTTGAACTTGAGCATTCCCTCTAAGGCGATAGATATTCTCTTCAACTTCAGCCGCCTTCGAGATCATCTCCTACGTACACTTGTTCATCTTTATGATTTTGGGGGTCTCCAGTTAACCATTCATTTGCCTTGTCAATTTTATCCAACAAAATTGGATCAATGGTCTCTCGAGCGTCATAACGACGCTTCAATTCTATTTAATATAGACTAGATCATTGAGACGTGATAGCTCAAGCCTGTTCCTTTTCTTGGAGTGAATCTGTGCATAAGTTGTAGAGAGTAATTTATAGATACTAATAATAATACAATATAGAATATATTAATATAATAAATCTGCTTTGTACCTGCTCAAATACTCTCCAATTTCTCTCACATCCAGATGCACTACAAGTTAAGCTTAGTACTTTGACGGCAAACTTATGCAAGTTTGGAGTTTGATGACCAAATTGCATCCACCAATCAACTATAGAAACATATTTTAAAGTTAATAAGTATAAATAAATCAAATAAATTAAATTAAAGCTATAAGGACATCTATATTAAAGTTAGTTATCTAGTAACCTTATCTGGCTCTAATAGCCGCCTGTAAACCAAATAGGCCATCTGCTTGTGTGTACTTACCTAACTCCTCCCTTATTTGATCTACCATTGCTGTATTGCGGACCAACTTCTCAATACATTTATGGTATCCAACCCGCACCTCTGAATAAAAAATGCCATCTCTATTATTCTTGTAAAACAATCCCGGGTTCACAATATGGCCTGCTGCATGCAAAGGTCGATGGAGTTGATCCGACCACCTTTTATCAATGACCTCAAAAACTTTCTCATATTTCCTAAGATCTCCCTCAAATGACGCTTCGATAGTTTCTTTGCCTCTATCCACAGCTTCATAAAGATAGCTCATTGGTGGTTTTCTCTCCCCATCCACCATACAAGTACCCTAATCAAAGGACCACCAACTTTAAGAGCCCGAACAACGTCATTCCAACGTATGAAGAGCATATTTGTTTCTCAAGTTATAAAGGATCCGTGCCAAAGGAACTTTCACCCAAGCTTTCCTTCTCTTTCTCCTACTCCATTTGATGCCTTGCTGGTCAGTACATTCTTCACCGTTTCTGGTGTAAGGTTCGAAGCTGTCTGCCATTAGTGGTTTGCCGCTTGATACTGGATGGTCGATTCACGTTCTCTCCCAATGTTTTACACATGTACCATCAACTAGTATGCAAACTTTGTCCTCTTCCGGAGATACCCATCACGTGGATAGTATACCTAGTTGCCAGCCACATGAAGAACGCACCTTTGCTCGAGCTCTGGTTATCCAAATGGTGATATGCAGCAGTTCCGCATCATTCGCTAGTGGTCTGCAATAAAAAGATTTCATCGAAAACGCTCCTTTGATATGCCATTCGACCTTCAAGTGTCCTTTTTGAGGATCGATATCTATGTCATCCATGAAAATTAATCAGCATCTCTACTCTGAATATATATTTGATAATTGGAGGTAATGATATTTTGGAGAAGATTATGATGAGATTAATGTTTTTTCGTTCCTTTTAGAGCCCTTTGATAACAATTGGTTGATCCTCTTTTATTTTGATCAACTAAACAACTAATTTGTGTTTGCCTGTTACCTTTCTTCATGCAGAAGACTTTCACATATTTGTTTTCTAAGTTATAACATCAAAGAAAAAGGATATTAACAGTTCTATGTATAATATTCAAATAGAACCATAGAATCATGTGGTGGTCGTTAAATACAACACACCTCTCTGGGCTATATTTTTGTCTCCTAATTTCATTCTTCCACAAATCATGTTTGGTCGTAATTCTAGTAAAAATATGAGAAATAAGCCCCTAGGGTCAAATGCTAAGAGTGCGTGATGTGTGGATTAGCCGATTAGGTGCACGTCTTGGGTTCGAATCGCTACTAACAAAAGCCTGGTATTTAAGTGGACAACGGTAGAGGGGCCATTACCAATCGAGTTTTCAACTGTGGAGCACTGCCTTCGGGGGTTTTCTCGGTTATAAAAAGAGAAATAAAAACGATAATCATCTTCTGGTCATAGATTCTAGGTCTTGAAACTCATAAGTGGGTTAATAGTTGTTATTTTTGATGAAGTTTATGAAACATTCTAATGGCTGAACTACAAAAACCTACAATGAGAATAGTAAGTTAGTTATTATTGAATTTCTATCACCTTTGGATGCTCTATTACTTGTTTTTTGGGCCAGTATGATATCTTCATAATCTCTTCGGGATATGTCAGGTATGCTGTTCAGGCCATGGAAAAAATGGTTCTCTGTCTGTTCTTCAACAATCTATCCGCCCAGAAATGATAACCCAAGTATGTTCGCTCTCTTTCAGTTGTTTCTAATTATAGTGTTCTGTGAAACTTTGCTGATACTCACATCACATCATCGTGGAAAATGATTTAGATCCTGTCATTGCAAGTTATTTGCTCAACTTCAGAGCTTATATTGTAACTTTATGATTTCTTCCTACTTCTTTGTCATACTCGTTTTGTGGGAGCTTCAGAAGTTTCTTGTGCATATAGCTATACAGTAAGAATAGCTATTTGGATGTTTGTTTCTATTTGGTTGTGTGTTTTATTTTTGGCAACACATCCTCTATTTTATTCACGCGCACACACTCATTTACATGAGTTAATTGTCCTTTGAAGAGTTAGTGTTTTTAATCTTGTATGATACTTTGTGAAATACGTTTTTGAAAGTTGGATTTGCTGATTAATGGTGTATATTAACTTGAAATCGTGAGAGGTTCATATCTTCTGTATTTATGCATGTATAAATGGTTGGCTTATCTAAATGGTAGCTTTTGGAAAAATGATTTGCTTGAGAAGTCATTAAAAATTGGTCGGATAGCTCTTGGAGGTGATGATGTCATTGGAATGATCAACGATAATAGGCGATTGCATCAGAACGAGCAACAGAAGTAATAGCAATGCCGCTAGAATGGCCTCCAAATTTTTTTCCCGAACAGCCACCGAACTGAGACAAGAATATTATGAAAAGAGAAAATTGAAGGAGAAATAACTCCTTAATGTCTTGATTCTACAACAATGTGTAAGAGAGGCTCCTTATATAGAAGATTTGGGTTGCATATAATAAGTTAAGTAGTTATAGTCTTCTCTTAACTGGTAAGCAGATATTCAATTGTACTTTATCCAAAAAATTGTAAATGCTCTACTATAAATGCAGAATATTCTATGCTATCTAAGAAAATTTTCTGAATCAGTGAATCAAGAAGTATTCTGAATCTGGGCACATGTAGTATCATTAATTCTCTTGACCTTCAACAAGTGGAATATGTGGAGCTGTGTCCATTTTTTTTTATAATTGGGGTTGCTGTGTTGTTGAGAACCTGATTAGTTCTTTGTCATCTTGCTGAAATTTTCTTTGCCTATTTTCTCTTCCTTTGTTTATTTTGTTTTTTTTTTG
>MCJB01048908.1:22389-84767 GCA_002018475.1 Nicotiana obtusifolia
AACCAATATGGGTACTTACTACTGATTCAAAAGGAAGAGTTTGATGATGGCCCTGCTTTCTTAAATTAGAATACGTCATACCTTATAAAAAATGAGAATACGCTATAATCTATTCTTTTATATATGGCTGTTATGAATGACAATGTAGGAATTTAGTTCCTTTATGTGGAATTTGGTTTCGTCTATGCCATTGGCTGAGTGCTTTTCAAAATTGACCAATTAGATCTGATTCATTTTTTTGATATCCTTCAGTTGCTGGTTATGTTGAGCAGTCGCACGTGTTTTTTAATTTTTTCAAAGTAGCTTAACATTGTAACTTCTGTTTATGTAGACGTCGAGTAATCCAAGTGTTTGCTCATGGCGCTCGAATTCTTGATGGTGCATTTATGACTCAAGAACTGAGCTTTAAGGCTTCAAATGTGGAATCTGGCTCGAGTTCTGATAGTTCTATCGTATCTTCAGTTTCGATAGCTGACCCTTATGTTTTACTAAGAATGACAAATGGAAGTATTCAGCTTCTTGCGGGAGGTATATCTACTAAGATAAAACTTATTTGCTTTTGTAAATTTCTACCCCTCTTCTTGCAGTGCTAACCAACAAGCAAACTCTTTCTTTGTTGCTTAATTTGATAAAATCTTGTTCTAGCTTAACATATTACAGATTTTATATAGTGTTGCTTATTTGTTCTATGCTAGTTCATCATATTAGTTGAGAATATAACTTTGTAGAGTATTTGTTTATTTGTTTTTTACATGCTCTTTACGTTGTACTTTAACTACTGGCAAGAAAAACTATCAGAACGCCCCTTAGTACCTTTGTTATCAATACTTAAATTGATATTGAAAGCATATTGATCTAGTCCGTATTAATCGTGATAGAAATGAAATATGACTTCACTGACCCTAAGATGAACTTGAAACAAGCTAATACATGTAGCACATTTGCCAAGGGACTTACTACTGGCCTGAATCATACTGCATTAGTGAATAGTACAAGCTGTAGTCTAAGTAGATGCAGTTATTTCTGAAAGGCCTGGCTAGTTAATATAACTTCATAATTCGCAGTTTAAGTCTTTCCCTTTTTGTCTTGAAACATGTCTCTGTTTACGCTCGACTTTTGCATTATCCTGTGTTTCTCTTCCACACTGACATTATTGTTCCTCTACAGATCCATCATCGTGCTCTGTTTCTGTTACTGTTCCATCAATATTTGAAAGCTCAAAAAAGTCAGTATCTGCTTGTACTCTGTATCATGATAAAGGCCCCGAACCTTGGCTCAGGAAGACTAGTACTGATGCTTGGCTTTCTTCTGGCATGGGAGAGGCAATTGATGGTGCAGATGGGGTAACCCATGATCAGGGTGATGTGTATTGTGTTGTTTGCTATGAAAATGGTACTCTTGAAATATTTGATGTTCCCAATTTTAGTTGTGTTTTCTCCGTTGATAAATTCGTATCTGGAAGGACCCACCTTGTCGACACCTTTATCCAAGATCCAGTCAATGGTCTGAAGAAAACTACTGAGGATGTTATGGGCCCTGGACAGAAAGAGAATGCTAAGGACATGAAGATAAATGTGGTGGAGTTGATGATGCATAGGTGGATAGGGCTATATTCCCGCCCTTTTCTTTTTGGGATATTAGCTGATGGGACAATTCTGTGTTATCATGCATATGTTTTTGAAGGATCAGAGAATTCTTCTAAAGTTGATGGATCTGTTTCGTCACAGAATTCCATTGGTCTTAGCAGTACAAATGCATCTAGGCTCAGAAATTTAAGATTTGTTCGGGTTCCAGTAGAGAATTATGCAAAGGAAGAGATGCCATCTGGAACCCCATCACAGCGAATGAGTGTCTTTAAGAATATTGGTGGTTCTCAAGGATTATTTCTCACCGGGTCCAGGCCATCTTGGTTCATGGTATTTCGTGAACGACTTAGAGTACATCCACAGGTTATTGTTTACTTGCTCCCGTATGTATTTGACATATTCTAGTTGTTTTTTTCTGGGTAAAGAGTCAAGGGGCCGATGAATTTAGATTAAAGTGATGCTCGTTTAGGCTGCGTGTTGTGGCGTCTGGCGTGAAGAATGAATCAGGAAATCATGGCCTTGCGTTGAAGCACAACTTTCCTGGCACCACAAAACCATTTATTCCACCTATATCCTTTGTTATCTAAGCTACAGACTTTTCACCCTGGGTTGTTTATGCTTTATGTTTGCTCTTCTTGATAAGTGTTGCTTTGTTGCTGCAGCTGTGTGACGGACCTATCGTTGCGGTCACTGTTCTTCATAATGTCAACTGTAATCACGGACTTATCTACGTAACAGCCCAGGTATGGTAATGAAATTGTGCTTGTTCCGACTTTCATCTGTCGCTGCTCATGTATCCATGGATTGCTTGTTGTCATTGCAGGGCACTTTAAAAATTTGCCAGCTTCCATCATTCCTGTCATATGACAACTATTGGCCAGTGCAGAAGGTGGGAATTCATTTTTGCCAACCAGCTAACTGATTTTCTTTACTTGTTTGCTCAATTTTACACTATGCATGTTACAAACATTGTTTTCAAATGTCATGCTTGTTTCTAATGTTATTTCTGTGTTTTCCTATTTTATATAACTGCAAAAGACATACTTTTCCTCACAAGATAGGGGTAAGGTCTGCGTACACAACCTCCCCAGACCCTACGGTGTGGGACAATACTGGGTATGTTGTTGTTGTTGCTGCAAAAGACATACTTTTAAGGAATTCAAAAGCTTTTGTTTTTTAGTATATCTTTTTAAATTGATCCTTAGATATATTGGGATTGTTTTGCTTTTGATGAATTAAGACGTCACAATAACTGTGCTTGTACGGATATCCTTTTTGTCGATGGAGGTGTAAATTTTTGGCATTTCCCATGAGAGCTTCAACCAAGATAATATGATTGTGTAATGGATAACTAATTGATTGATGAAATTGATTACTAACTGAAGGGAATTTGTCTAGTGGTAAACTAATTGATTGATTAGAGAGACTTATTAGTATAATTTCATAGCTAGAGACAGTTACATCTAGTAGTTGTTGAACTACTAGTCTGCACAAATAACTATAGTGATACATATAAACTGTTGCGAACATTTTCAAATTACTTGGACAATATCATTACTGCAGAAAGTTGATATTTATTTCTCTCATTGGATATCCAAATTTTAACATTTCCCCTGTCTTTCTTATCTTTTATTTTGGGCCTGAGATGCAGATACCACTGAAGGGAACACCACATCAAGTTACTTATTTTGCTGAGAAGAATCTTTACCCAATTATAGTTTCAGTTCCAGTGAGTATATGTTCCTGCTTCTGTTATCTGTTCTTGGTTTGTTAATAATGTCTTAATATATGTTGTAAGGCTAGTAATTTCAGAGATGAAGCATAAACCTTACACCAACGTGAATATTACATAACCTTCCCACGCATGAATGCACAACATATTAGTCAACTGCAGTTATGGTCAGCTTTCTATGTGACCTCCAGATAGTAAACCCCCCCAGCAGTCAAACACTTACAAAGGAACAAAAATAAAATAAAAGGAAAATGTGAATCATTGGTGGAAAAGAGGCTAGCATTAATATTTACTGGCTTAATGGAGTTCTCATACTGTTTTACTTATTTCTGACAGGTTCTTAAGCCATTGAATCAAGTCCTATCAACTATAGTTGATCAAGAAGTTGGCCACCAGTTTGATCCTGATAATATAAATTTTGAAGGGAACTATCCTATAGAAGAATTTGAGGTGCGGATTATAGAACCAGACAAATCTGGTGGGCCCTGGCAAACAAGGGCAAGTATTCCTATGCAAAGTTCTGAAAATGCTCTGACTGTGAGGGTGGTTACTTTACTTGTGAGTTCAATTTTATTCCTCATTTTTTTTTTGTTTCCTTATAGAAAAGAACTACTACTATAGTAAAAGAAGGGAACAATTTAATAACAAGTGCAATCTCTCCTCCTCCTCAGTTACGACCTTCTGGTTGGATTCTTAACCTCCTCCGCAGCTGGTGAAGGTCAATCTTATGGACCACACTTTTACCATTCAATTCTTGAAGGTCAAGTTACAACCTTCTGGTTGGATTCTTATCATTGAGCCTGGTCTATCGAGAATAAAAAATCTGGGGAGAATTGGTTTAAGAGAATCTACAACTTTAAAATCCAATTTGGGAAATACAAGATTCTGTTTCTAGTGGTATATACATTCAGCTGCTCTTTGCATTTTCTCCGTTCAATGTTACATTTCCCTAAACTAGAGTTTTTGAAGCTCCCCTTTGAAAGTTTCTCCTTTAAGTGATCTGTTTGAAAATACATAATTATACTTCTCATAGGCAAGGAAATTTTTTATTTCCTAAAAATGCCAAAAAATGAGGAACGGTCACTGCGGGTCACTGTCACACGTTCTTTTGGTCCTTCCCTAATGTCCGGACAAATTTTAGGGGGTCGGGGTTCGGATTCCCGGGGCCACGCAAAAAGCGTGGGCTATAGCACACGAAAATATTGAAATCGGCGCGAGTTCTCGTTTTATTGCCTAAAAATGCCAAAAAATGAGGAACGGTCACTGCGGGTCGCTGTCACACGTTCCTTAGGTCCTTCCCTAATGTCCGGATAAATTTTAGGGGGTCGGGGTCCAGATTCCCGGGGTCACGCAAAAAGCGTGGGCTATAGCACACGAAAATATAGAAATCGGCGCGAGTTCTCTTTTTATTTCCTAAAAANCCCCAAAACCCCCAAGAAGAAGAAAAAAAGAAGAAGCAAAAACAGGAGCTCTGCTGGGACACCACTTTAGTAGGAATATGAGGAGTCTTTCACAAATTGATAGTTTCCTCTATCTTTCAATTTGTACAACAGAATACTACAACCAGAGAGAATGAAACACTATTGGCAGTTGGGACTGCTTATGTGCAAGGGGAGGATGTTGCTGCAAGAGGGCGTGTGCTTTTGTTTTCTATAGACCGAAATGCTGATAATTCTCGAACTTTGGTATCTTCCATCACATGGCTTTTCACTTTCATATTTCTTTTTATGTTGGCAAAATGAGACCTTTCCCTCTGTCCTTCGAAATCATTTCAGGTCTCAGAAGTCTACTCAAAGGAATTAAAGGGTGCTATATCTGCTTTAGCTTCACTTCAAGGTCACTTGTTGATAGCTTCTGGTCCTAAAATTATCTTGCACAAATGGACGGGGTCTGAGTTGAATGGAGTTGCTTTTTGTGACGTTCCTCCACTCCATGTTGTGAGCCTAAATATTGTAAGTACAATTCATAGTGGCTTTTCCTTCACTTGCAAAAAACCTTTTTATAATCAGATCAAACACTTACCAGTGAGATTAAGTACTTGGGTGTTCATTCAGTACGTTTCCCTTTCATCTATGGAAGGTACTTAGATTATGGTGCCTCTGAGAATTAATCATATAGAACTCATGATGAATTAATCATATAGAAGCTTCAGGGCGCACCTAGATTGAGGAATTCCAATCATAATTTGGTAAAAAGTGCATAGATGCAGTCATAATTTGGTGAATCCAAGTGGCGCAGTTCCTATATTTTCTGCAGTATCAGTAACAGTTACAAAATTTGGGGAGATAAATCATTTTGCGACAGCTCAGCCCGCTCTAAAATCGTCCGCCCTGCACCCATCCGCCAAGTATATGCTTCAACAGGGATCAAAGTATAACCTGAACAAAATGTGATGAAGGGAGCAAGCAATCTGCAATTGGTTTATAGGTTCTCCTATCAATAGTAGTACTTGCAGTCGTAGTAATCATTTTTGGTGGCTCAAACTAGAAAACGAATTGCATCGCCTGTTGGGAGGAGGACATAACTTGTTTTCATTTCTTATTCTCAAAATCCTTGTCAGTTTTCAAAAATGAAAGATCTAATTGTATAATAACTTTCATTCTTGAACAAAACAATATCGAACCGTGATAGTATTTGGAGTTTCTTCCTTTACTTTTTCTAAGCTTCTCACAATTTATATTCTGAACTTTTCTCATGCCTTTTTGGTTCAATATTGTAAATGTTATAGGTGAAGAACTTTATTCTTCTTGGAGACATTCACAAGAGTATATACTTCATCAGTTGGAAAGAGCCTCAGCTTAATTTATTAGCTAAAGATTTTGGTTCCCTTGACTGTTTAGCAACAGAGTTCTTGATTGATGGTAGCACTCTGAGTCTTGTAGTTTCAGATGATCAAAAGAATGTTCAGGTATATCTTATCTTTATCTTTTTGTCAATTTTGTCGAGGCTATAACTTTCTCATTCTATTTGAAGGCCATCATTATTCTGTGAAAGTTGAAGTTCACACAACAAATTCAGTCTAATAGCTTGTAAGCGCTAAGCTCTGTGGGAGCTTTAAGCGTAAAGTACATTGGACACTCTTAAGGTGCCTCTGTGTATGGATGATTGGTGTTCTTTCGCAGAGAATCATATTCTGGTGTAGGTTCTCTACTTTTTGGTATACGCCTTGTATACGAGATTTTCCCATCATTAATAAAATTGTTTACTTTATCAAAATGAAAAACAACACTGAAGCCTTTCTGATGTAGTTCACTATAACTTTTTTATCTGATGCAAAAGTTTCTGCCTTTTGGATGACCTTCCTGAAAGTCACTTGTTTTTTATGTTTTCTGTTCTGCTCCCCTCCCCTTCCGGCCTCCTGCCCCACTAAACTCCATTATTTAAGAGGTTTTATTTACCAAGGATAAACTGTACAATACAAGGCAAAAAACCCAGAAACTAGAGCTGAAAGTTGGACATATTGCCCCAACCCCAGCAGCTACTAAACCACAAACAACCAGCTATATCATCTAAGGATACAGGTTTGCAGATTCTAATCTCCTAGCTAGTCTGCTCTTCAGATAACCTCTACAAAACACCTCTTGGATGACCAGTCTTAGTATAATATCACTTGTCCTCTG
Organism: Nicotiana obtusifolia; assembly: GCA_002018475.1. NCBI lineage: Eukaryota > Viridiplantae > Streptophyta > Magnoliopsida > Solanales > Solanaceae > Nicotiana > Nicotiana obtusifolia. The sequence continues at coordinate 29,328 of MCJB01048908.1, forward strand.
CTTCCCTTGAAATACCCTCAAGTTCCTCTCCTGCCATATGTGATAAACACAGCCAGCATGCACCATTCTGTATATCTCTGCCCCAGCATTGTACATTACTACTATTTGCTTTCTTTTCCATCGGCCTGGAGAATGGGGACTCACATTGATTATGAAAAGGTGGATGAGTCTGCAACGACAGACAATACTAATGCATGAAAAAGATGCAGATTTGCTTTTGCCACTGAGTATGTCGTGAGCAGTGCATTTAAGTCACGGAATTTTATTATTTCCGAGAATGATAATTTCCTAAAGAAGTTTGAGGCCGCCAAGGTAGTTATAGTAAATAGCTAGTCGTACGTGCAATAGTCATTCTAATATCCGTGGTCAGCATCATTGATGTTGCATAACATTTCTCATAGCGTTTCTATCAAAGGAACAAATATCTTTTGTTACTTGCTACTGTCGTTGTCTTTAGCAATGTTTGAAAGACTCGTGTTATTTAAATTTAATGATGGCCTTGATATCTGATCCTAATTTGATAATATTCTTGAATGTAGATATTCTACTATGCTCCAAAGGTTTCAGAAAGTTGGAAAGGGCAGAAGCTTCTGTCTAGGGCTGAGTTCCATGTTGGTTCTCGCATTACAAAGTTCTTACGCTTGCAGTTGCTTCCCACTATATCTGACCGAACTGCTACCACTCCAGGGTCTGATAAAACAAATCGCTTCGCTTCAGTGTTTGGCACACTAGATGGCAGCCTTGGCTGTATAGCCCCTCTGGATGAACTTACTTTTCGTAGGCTTCAGTCCCTGCAGAAAAAGCTTGTCAGTGCTGTTACCCATGTTGCTGGACTAAATCCAAGATCATTTCGGCAGTTCCGTTCAAATGGAAAAGCTCATCGGCCTGGTCCAGACAACATAGTTGACTATGAGCTGCTATCCCAGTAAGTAGTCTCTGCCCTCTGGAGCTGTTGAGTACTTCTTTTTGGTTTACTCAGAATTGTTTTTATGTGTTGCTTACTTCCCTGTTTAGACAATTGAGATATATGTACCATATTTTGTTCTGTGGTAAATGAATAAGAAAGTATCTTGCTTTAAGACAAATGGGGTACTCTAGATCTCACACTTGTTGCTATGCAGACATTTGAGTCTTGGCCAGATTAAAAGAACTTCTGGAAAATACTTGATCTAATATAAGTGTAATAACGACTAAGTGTTGATCCTAACTGGTTGGTATAACTTATACAATTCATTTTGCTTTTATTGTTTTCTGTTCTTAGCTAAGTCTGCATTGACTTGGGGAGATTGCATGTGTATAATTTTCCTCCATACAATTTTAAGTAAGGGATTTTTAATGTCCAAAGGGGCTCACCCATTACCTTAAGGTTTTGGGTTGAACACTTAGATTCTTTCACGTGGTATCAGTGCCAAACTTTGGCAAGTCCATTTTCACAATCATTCCTCTCTATCTATTCTATCACTTGAGGTTTCTCATATCTCTCTAAATTCAACCTATTGAGCGACTAAATTTGCTCCCAGCCCAGTCCTTAAGCATGTTGAGCCTACGCTCCCTCTTGAGCCTACTCTCTCTCCCTCTCCCCACTTCAAGTCTGTTCACTCTTCTAAAGAAAGGACTAAAAAGAATAAGCGAAAACAGAAAAAAAGAAAAAAAAAGGAGAAGTCTAAGTCTGTGCGTAAACCTTATAACTGGGTTACTCATGCGGGGAGGGTGTTTGTTAATACTCTTATCTCTTATTCTTTATATAAGGGTTTCCAAAAGAATTTATAATGTTTTGGGGCACCCCACCCAGCACTTTAAGGTTTTGCATTGGATGCTTATTTTATTTTTTTCACATTATCAAAGGCTAAAAGTACAAAAAAGTGCCCAAGGTCTGCTAGGCCTTCAAACTCAAGGTGCAACCAAAACTTGGGCGTAAATAAAATCGCAATGAAGGAAAAATACAAATTATAGGCAATGCTAGAAAAGAAACTATAATCAAAGAAAAATCATTGTATATGAACATAGTAATTGAAAAAAGATATGATTAAAGAAGTAGATGAAGTATAAAGCATGTAGGTTCAAAAACCAATTTAAAATTTTGATTTAGATGAAAAAATAATGTAGCTTAAGTTTCTTATTCAGTTTAAGCTACTGGTTTTCTTAAAAGAAATCTCTAAATTCCTCTTCCTAAATAAGTAGCAAATTCATTATTCATAACCTCTTTTTTAATAATTAATATATTTCTTTGCTGATTATATTTATTGTCTAATGCCACCATCTTCTAGATAGTGAGGAAAAGGTTCAACATAACCATTTACAATTTGAATAGAAGAAAATGACCCTGCAAAGATCTCTTGTGTTCAGTTTTCAGATCTTTTAGTGTAAAAAAATTACAGATTTATTAGGAGATTTGATATAAAACTAAAAAAATTGTAATGGGCCACAAAATCAATTGACCTCTTAGAATAGCCTATGGGCAATGAGATGCACACCTTACAACCTTATACTAGCACTTAAGAATTGTAAAACGAGGCAAAGCACACAGCGGCACAACCTGAGCTTCACCTCGCTTTAGCATCTTAGTGCCCCTCAAATGAGCCTTTAACAACACCGATTTCTATCTTAAGATCAATATTTCAGCAACTTTTCATCTTATGGGCAAGTTTAAGCCTTAGAGGCCCAACATTCACTTCCACATTTTTGGTTTTACTATTGTCTTATTGAACTTGCTTTCTCCTTTCTTAGGTTTCTCCCTATCGCTTGGCGTCCTGAAGCACTTCTCTTCTATCATTCTGTTTTAATGTTTTGTATTACCTTTTCATCTATCATAACATTATCTTATAAGACAGCTCAGACATCTGAATTGTCTGCAATTACGCATCCCAACTATGTTTTAATGTTTTATATACACCGTCTACTTCTATCTGTTTGACAATGGTGATCAGTATAGTTGCATCTGACTTTATATCATTAACGTATATATCTTTGTTCATTTTGCAGCTATGAGATGCTCCCATTGGAGGAACAGCTTGAGATAGCTCAGCAGATTGGAACCACACGGATGCAAATAATGTCAAACTTGAATGACTTGACCTTAGGCACAAGCTTCTTATAGTGTAGCTCTAGCGAGGACGAATAGATCAGAATCATGTTGCTAATTTGGTGGAAGTGGGGAACTGGAGCGGTTCAGAAGTCATCGCCAGCCAGTCTTAAGCCTTCAGTAATCATCCTTGTGGAACTAAGACGCTTTACACCTATGATGCTGTTTCCTCTTTGAATCATGAATCCGAAGAACTGTGCAGGGATCACCATTCTCGTCAAGCAGCTGCAGTCTCTTAATGAGATTGCCCAGAATTCTGGGTTCTCTGTTGTTATTGTGGATGTATATTAGTTAGGTGTATCATTCCTAGGACCATTTATGATGTACTGCATAAGTTAAAATGTGAAGCTTGATATGTCAATCACTGTAATCTTGTAGGTTTTTTTTTTTTTTTTTTTTGAGAATGGTATCATTTGTATTTGGAGGATTTTTTTGAGAATGGTAACATTTGTAATCTTGCAGGTTAAGTACAATGTCTAAGTGGTTACACCGCCTACAAGGTTAGAAACTAATTATACAAAGCGGATGCAGATATGGAGTCAATTTCACCTTGAACTTGATTAAACGAGAAAATGTGTTTTTACTTCCCAAATCAGAAATGTTGGCGTGGAAAATTCTCACCTTTTGGTGAAGTTTTTGGCATTACGTTGAATATTCGGAATCATTAAAAATGGGGATTTACCTTCCTATACTACATATGAAATTTTATTACCCTCCCTAATCAAGTTTTAACTTAATTATATGGCCATATATAATTTACCAATTGTATGCAAATTAGTTTTAAATGAATATCCCTTTAAATTAGGAATTAGTTATTTCCCATTCCTGCTCTCTCTCTCTCTCTCTCTATCTCTCATTCTTTGTTCTTTCTCCAATTTTTCTTCGTATGATGTTCTCTATTTTTATCCTTTCATGTTGTATATATTTTTAATAAATTTATCAATAGATTTCAATCGTTTTACTATAGAGTGTTAACTTAGTAAGTTTCTTTTCATGTTGCACAATTGGTGTACAAATTGAAATTTTCAATAAATAAATTTTGAAGGTGTTTGACTCTCCACCATTGACAGCCATTAAAAAGCTATTTGGGTTTTTAAAAATTATTATTTGTTTGGATTGGGTGTTGCTGCAAATAATTGGGAATATTGTTTGGAGTTATATCTCAATTTTGAGGATGTTTGGTGTAGATTAAACTTGATTTTGGCTCAATTTCATATTGAAAGTCGAAAAAGAAGAACACGTGACATACAATATACTTACGAAATTATAGTAAAGTTGTATTATAATTGTATGTAAATTGTATTATGTTGTAGTTATATATTTATTTTTTATTTGAATGTTGTATGAAAGTTGAGAAATAGTTGTATAACGTATGAATCGTTGTATGAAAATTTGTATTTAATTATAAAGGAGCCTCAACCTTGGTATCGACGGTATCTTAATTCTTCTTTAATATGGGAGCGTAGACATTCCGGTATAGCTTGATTATCCGGTAGATCATAGGACCTTCTTATCCCGGATGACTTGAGCTTGTCTTGGCTCTTTTCTTTGACAAATAGGACTTTGCTTAGATGGTTTGGCACGCTTAGCTTTTATCAATACTATCTTTTGACATAAAGTTGTTGATATATATCAAAAAATTATATTAGGAGAGTAAGTTTTGATTGAAATTTTAGAGAGGAAGAAGCACACACCACATACAAAATATATACAAATCAGATACAAAATATACAAAAGACGTATTGTATAAAATTTGTATGAAAATTGTATTTAAGTTGTTTGATGTTGTAGTTGTATTTAACTGGGTAAGAATAATGTATGAAAGTTGTAGATAAGTTGTAAATAAGTTGTATACTATATAATTAGTTGTATGAAATTTATTTTAGTCTGTTTGTTGTTGTAAATGTAGCAAATTTATAATAAATTTATTTTTAATTTATATGTTGTTGTACTAGACATTATTATTTTCTTACTCGATTTATTAAAAAGATAAATAAAGAATGAATTCCAAATCGACTCAGGTGCACTTTGAACTTGAAAAATTAATGAGTCAATTTTGCAGATTGCTTTGCCGCCCTATAGCAACCTTAGCAATGACCATAAAAGGGCGAAAAGTTAATGAACTAAAAATAAAACGTTTTTACACGCTGATTCTCACTTTAAGTATTTCTTATAATTTTCATAAGCTACATAACTTAAGTTTATCTGTTGAACAAACTTAATTTTATCTTCCCAGATTGACAAATCTTTTTCATGTCTATGCCCTTTATTTGTCAAAAAGGTCTACACATTCCTCTATTAGCTTTGTTAATTCCAACAAATGTAAAGCTGGACTCATTGAGTTTCATCAAAATAAAAGGTTTTAAAGTCCAAATGGTAATTTTCAATAGTTTGACTGACCTTCAAAAACCACAGCACACCAAAACGCTCTAACACAAAGTCAACAATGGCGTATCTAAATTGTTAACATGTAAATCCGCTATTTAAAGGAAATTGTGATCAATTCAACCAATAGTAATGCTGAAATTTTCCTAGTAGATATCGGAGAAGGCCGGAAATGGAGGTCAAACGAAGGGCGGTGAAGAACCTCGTTACAAAGCTGAGTTCCGTCTCCGAGCAGACACGAACAGAAGCAATTAGCGAGCTAAGATTGATCTCAAAGAACGATTCCAACAGCAGACCATTGATCGCCGACGCCGGCGCTGTTCCGTTTCTTTTCTTTGCTTCCCCTTTGCGTGAATCACGCTTTAAAGAAATAGACTCTTGTACATGAATTGTAAAGAAATTGTGATTATAGCGGTAAATTATAAATTTAAGATAATTTGAATAAATAAATTTAAAATATTGTATAGGAATTAAAAAAAAATTCCTTAAAAATGTTACGTTCTATCCCATAATTAATTATTGGTACTCGTCCACTGCCCTGTTAACTAGTTTTCCTTTTTTTTTTTTGGGTTATGTGTATCCTCTCTTAACTTAATGATTGTTAAAGTAGTTCGAATTTGAGTTTTAGTCCCGCACACGTGTATGCCGAATAATTCCATCCACTGTACTCAGGGTGGTGGTAATGGAAAGAAGATAAACAAAAACTTTGAGGCCATGGCTTCTCAAAAGAGAAGAGTGGGGTTAGTAGACGCTTTACTAAATACTTCTTCTTTGATGTCTCCATAGCAAGGTTGGACCCATTTTTGAAGCTAAATGGGTCTAAGTAAAGTGGTTCTGGCCGAGATTATTTATAGTAAAAATAAATTGCTTTTTCAAAAAAAATGTAGTAATTGTTTATGAACCTAATAAGTAAAAGGATAAACCTGAACCCTTAATACACTTGGCAGAGATTTAGAAGTTCAAAGCAGAGGTCTTGGGTTCAAGTATTTATTAATATGGTTCAAATTAACTTTGTTTAGTTGCTCGTGTATGTACAATATTAATCTTTTCCTGTTGTTTCGTTATTTATATGCATAATTGCTTACATTTGTTTGTAATTCTTGTATTTTCTAGTTTTGTTCGTTATTTTTGTGTTCCTTGCCTCCATTGGTTGTTTGATTATTTGTAACTTTGTATTCTTTATATGATAATCCATTGTATTGTTTATTCGTATTTTTACCTAATCATACACATCATAGTAACCCCTTTATACATTAAACTTGTTTAAACGCATGACTCCGCCACTATTTCCATGAGAGCAAAATAGAAGCGACTAGAAATAAAAAGAATACTAAATCCATTCATCTAGTTTGGGACATGGGCTTTTGGTAATGTCTACAAAAAGTGAGGCATAAGTTCCACACAATGCGATGGAGATTAGTACACTTATAGATAGCATATGGCCTCGTGGCCTCTTCCCCCATGATTAGTTTCTTCCTCTTTTTCCAAATTGGAGTCCCATTCATAATACATTATTGTGTATAGTCCCCTCATCCCTAGTCACTACATATTGTTGTTATATCTTTTTCAAATGAGCCCATCTTTTGTCAAATCTAAGAGGCTTTTAGATTTGGTCCCATCAAGGGATGTCTGTGTGGGAAGCAGGATTATGGTATTGGTAGAGAAAAGGGTGAGCTGCGAAGGATTACGTATAGATGTTCGTAACACGCGGCGGAAGATAATAACAATTCTAGGAAGATCTTTTCGTGTTTAAAATTTATTTATATGTCAAAGATCGGATCTAAGACGTACCTGGTGAAGAGAGTCTCGTTTTAAAAATTTCTTCGATAGTGCAACGACTCTATGCGTATTTACACCGAGACCGACCCTTGCTACAACTCTTTGATCAATAAAACCGGCGAACAAATTGAATAAAAATCTTGTGTTGAAATTTTTCTCAAAAATCTCAACTCAAAGATAGAAGAACAAGAAACACTTTTTTTGTAATTGTATTTTCTCTCTTGGCTTTGTATTGCTCTCTTACTTTCACAAAGTGGGTTTTCTTCTCAAGAATTAATGATCCGGCAAATTTTTCTCCATCACCCTTTATATAACATCATCTATAAACTCTTTTCCTATTTGATTGAAGTAATTATTTACTTAGGTTAAAAGTTTAAATCTAAATAAACTTTATGAAAATTTGAATTCTCATTCAAATTGGCATTGTGACTGCCAAGTCCTTATAGACTTTCCATAAGATCCAATTCGAAATTGAATTATAAGTACTAATTAGAATTTTGTCTTAAAAATTCAAATCTCATTCTTAATGGGTTTGGAGTTGCCAACAAGTCCGTTTGTGGACTTTACACGTTAGTTATCCAATTCAAAATTGGATTCTAACTCATAAACCTTTTATATTAATATTATATATATACTCTTATATAGATAACTATTAATTAAATATATCTAATATATATTTCAACCAAGAGATATAATTTAACTTTTTATTCCATTTACAATATTAATTATATCTTCTGTGCTAGCAAACAATATAATAATATTTTATTTAAACTAATAATTTAAATTATTTGACTGATTAAATTCTACAATTTAATTACCAAACAATAAAATAATTAATCCTTTAGCAAAGATCAGAACACTCGTTAGTGTGCGACTCCATAGGTTCAATACTAAACCGGTAGTAAATTGATCATATCAATATACTAATCAAGGGTGACGTCTAGCAACACTCCTTAAACGACCGGATAGAATAAAGTATTCAATTTACTCTCAAGAACTAGTAGAAGAATAATGTAGTAATTCCTTCTGTCCTTATAGCTCTGGGTCACCATAGGATATGGTTCAATTGTCAAATCCTAATAGGCAAGATCAACTATATGTTCATGTCAAATATAATCGACCATTGAATGACCTAAAAAACTCTTTTCTTCTTTCATTCAATTGCCCTGGCCAACTTCTTAGTTTGGTCGTTTATAATTAATGATAACATGGAGCTTAAACTCATTACCAAGAGTTGACAGATTCCATCTTGATCAATCACTAATTCTACAAGCATTTAATCATACTCAATATCCTTTCAACTATCGCCCTAGGGCCATAAGTGTCTAGTATCAAGACACAATAAATAACTTGTAAATTATTATGACGATCTTAGGTCAAAGAAATTCTTACATCACATTCTTCAAGAGAATATCCTATTGACAGTTAATGGTAATTCTAGCCATTAGGAATTATCCAATGAGTCGGTTCAATGATCATATCTCTATATGCATCTTCTATCTACGTGATTTAGTTAATGAGATCAACTAATCTTTCTCCCATAAAGACAATCACATAAATATTGATCTAACCGGATTACTAATGTCCAAATTAATAATCTTATTATCAAGAGCAAATTTAGATTAAATTATAAGAAACTTCACTCTCATTATCATGATCTCTATCACGATGACAAATCTCAAAATTTAATCGAGGACTTTATCAAGTTAATCAAACAACTAATAATAACTATGATAAAAGAATATCAAATGCCATATATTTCTTTTTATATTAAATAACGTTTGCAAAAATATATTCAAATCATCAAATATAAAATTGGATCTAGGGCATATCTACTGTATCCCTAACAAATTGTGTTAGGATATAGGTTCCTACAACAACAGTTTACAAACGTGTATGTGAGTCTTATAAAATCAATGCAGTTCAGCAATATAACCAATATAAACAAAACAAAACAAAATAAGAAAAGAGGTAGTACTGCAATATAAGATGTGGTAAATACTTACCTGCACAAAGTGTTTATAGCTAACTAACCAAATAATCTTAAATTAAAGTGAAAATATATATACTTAACCATGGGTAAGCTTTAATAAGTATATTGGCAAGACATATATATATGCCTTATATTCATTGAGTTGATGTAAATGTCAGGTGCAAATTGATTACTCTTATTTGTAAACTACCCCTCTTTCTATTTAGGGAATTGAGGCGAAAAATGACTTGATGAACCGTTCGCCACGTACCGGCCAGATCCGATCAGTTGTTCAAAATCTGTAGTAAAAGAATTTGAACCTTTGCGTGCCGGTACCAAAAACCGATGCCTTACCACTTGGCTTATAAAATAACTTTTTACCATAAGATGGTGGGCTTGAAAAAAGAGCATTTTGTTGCTTGATAATACCATGAAATTGTCGTCCCTAATTCCCCCTGTTAATTAGGAATTTTCAGAAATCACTATTGTTTAGTGGCTATTAACTCCCTATAGCTATCATATACATAATTACTTCCTGTAGCTACTATTTAGTTGTTATGCGGCTATACCATGAATACAGCAGCGGAATTCGCCTAAAAAATAGGGGAATCCAGCTGTTTAATAATGGAAAGAGGATCAATTAGCGCGTATCACTCCTAATTTCGTTGCTACTGTGCTGTATTTCATGTATTCACGTGACTGTATTTATAAATACAGTGAGGTAATCCGCCTAAAAATAGGGATTACATCAGTTTAATTATGTATTTCATGTATTCGTGCGATTGTATTTATAAATACAGTAAGGTAATCTGCCTAAAACATGGATTACAACTGTTAATTTTTTATTCTATGTATTCGCGCGAATGTATTTATAAATATGGTGAGGTAATCCGCCTAAAAAATAGTAATTACGAGTGCTTAATAACAGAAAGTGCAATATTGATATTCAATTTTACTATATTGAATTCAGTTGTAAAACAACAAAAAATCAAGAAATAGGGTGTATACCGTTCTATTCAATTGAATCTATACATTGTATTCAATTCACAAAATATTCATTATTCACTATTATACATTATTTTCAATTCATCGTATTCAATTAGACTGTATTCAAATAACAAAAAATTATAAAATACATTGATATTCGACTGTATTCAAATAATACAGACCTTCGAAATACATACATACATGCAAAAAAATAATATATTTATACAAAAATATAACGTATTTGAGTGTATTTGTACAGAATACAATGTATTTGTATCATTGTATGTGACTAACTCGCAAAGAAGAGAAGAAAGTTCGTCGGAGATGACATTTTCCGACCAAGCAAAATACTGTATATATTACATTAAATTTAAAAATGGAGACGAACAAAAATTCAGCCCTCAAATCTTCTCCGGCGTAGCAATGGCCAGATCTGTTCGCCCAAAAGGGTGAGCTAATAGTGGATGATGACGTCAACGACAATTTTGACGATGACCACGATGATGACGCTGACGATTTATTGATTTGAGGGAGAAAAGAGAGGATTGAAAATTTCACTTTTTTCCAGAATTTCACATTCTTATGTCCAAGCGCCCAACAAGAATCGAATTTTGACATCTTGAATGCTAAGCAGTTCCATTGATGACTAATGGTGGCTTCTATTTAGTAGCTAGAAGTTACTCTGCGTGCTACTGATTATAGCAGTATAAACATAAAACTGAGTAAATTTTAGGGTCGGCTAAATTTTGCACCTAGTCACGACTCAGGCCAAACTGATGTCAAAAGTTTCTTTGCTTTTACGCATGTCTTTCTCCCTTTTGTCCTCACTTCGTTTGGACCTAAAGAGGGAAGAAAACTTTGGTCAATGTCCTTTCTGAATACATTTCACATGCAAAATCCATAATAAATTTCTTCCTATCTTTAAGTTTCTTTTGGTAAAGGTCGGCTAATTTTGTCGATATTGGCATGTTTTTTTGCCTTGCGACTGTATTTCCCTTTGAGACTGCTCGTCCTATCAAGAATCAAGCGTGGCCTAGTTCCTGCCTAATTTCTTCTTTGATATAAACCCATTAACTCTGAAATTTCATCCCTTTAAGCTTTATGTTTGATTGGGATTTGAGAATGAGATCCTGATTGTGACATGATTAACACTTTATATCCTCCAAAAATTTTGGTTATATACATGTATATTTCCCAGTCATATATGTTTTGGGAAGGCCTATACATATTTTGGTTGATCAGCTGTGTGGGTGACATAATACATCAAGGGTCAATTTCCAAAGGTGGCTCCAAATATAGAACTTATACAAAAGTATGGATGTCAGTGTGTGATATATCTGATTTATGTTGTATAACCTAGCAGTATAAAAGCATTTTTATATTTATAAGTGTAATGATCCGATCGGTCGTTTTACTTTTTAAATCCTTATTTTTCTAATTAAAGAGTCTCTGTATATGCTTTTACTGTTTTATGACTTGAGGGATGATTTGTTTAGGTTTGGAAGGGTTCCAATTGAAATCGGAACACTTAGTTCCTTAATAGTGGCCTATGATGGCCAAGTTTGACTTGAGTCAATATTTTGAGTAAACGACATCGGAACCGCGATTTGATGTTTTTAATAGGTTCGTACGATTAATATGGACTTGGTCGTGTGTTCTGATCGAATTTCGGGTGATCCAGGAGCATTTCAGCGCCTAATGTTAAAAGTTGGTTCACTCGAAGTTTTCTAGTGCTTTAAATTTAGTTTGGAGTAGACTTTAGTATTATCGAGGTCCGTTTGGGATTCCAAGCCTGAGAATAGGTCCTTATGGTGATTTATGACTTGTACGCAAAATTTGGTGCCATTCCGAGTAGTCTAAGTATGATTCGGCACATTCGGAGCTAGTGGAGAAGTTTGACGTTCATAAGTTGGTTCCATTTGGTATTGGGGTGCGATTCTTAGTTTCGTTGTTGTTTTACGTGTTCCGAGAGTTCAAGCAGGTCCTTATTATTATTATGGACTTGTTGGTGCATTTGGACGGGGTCCCCGGTGGCTCGGGTGTGTTTCAGACCACCCGGAGCTAAGTCGGAAACACAAGAAATTGCTATTCTGGTTTCCTTCTTCGCGAATGCGGAGCAGTTGTCGCGTTCGCGATGAAGGAATGAGACTGGGTGGCATTTTGTCCTATGCGTTCGCGAGATGGGGACCGCATTCGCGGGGCTCTGGGCCACTGGCCTTCGCGTTCGTGCTCAGTCCTTCGCGTTCGCGAAGTGTGAGGCCAGCTAGGGAGGGGTCAGTCGATGGCCTTCGCGTTCGTGTTGAGGCCATCGCATTCGGGAGAGGCAGGCCAGCTAAGCCTTCGCGTTCGCGAGGGTGATCTCACGTTCGTGGAGGGAAGTTTTCCTGGGCTTGGCATTTTGCCTTCGCGATCGCGAGTGCCCTATCGCGATCGTGAAGAAGGAACCACTGTGTAAAAAATATTTTAAAGACGGGACTTAGGCCTATTTTTTCCATTTTTCACTTGGTCCGAATTTGGAGCTTCTTGGAGAGGGGTTTTCATCAAGAATTGTAAGATGAGTAATTTCTACCTAATGTAAGTTAAATACATAGATTATGGGTAAATTTTAACGGGTAAAATTCAAAAATTTGAGGAGTTTGTTGAAAAACCTAGGTTATGATAAAAATGAGATTTGACCACGAAATTGATTATAGAATTGAGAATAAATTATATATTTGAGTTCGTGAGATCATGGGTAACATTTATCTTTGAAAATTTCTGAAATCTGGGCACGTGGATCCAGGGGTGAATTTTAGGAATCTTCCAAATTGGGTTGGGTAATTACTCTATTAGTTAATTATGAGCTTTTGAACAATTATTGATTAGTTTGTACAGCCTTTGGCTAGTTTCGGATTATTCGCCACCAACTTGAGGCCTTTAGAGTGATTTGTGGATCGGAAAGTGGACTTGGAAACGAGGTAAGTCTCTTGCCTAATCTTGTAAGAGGGAACTTATTCCCTTAGGTGTATTAATTGTTGTGCTACCTGTTTTGGGGTGCTATGTACACATGAGGTGACGAGAGTCCATATGTAGCTATATTCATGATATGTCCGTATAGACTTAGAATCACAACATGCCTTTAATTCTGCTATTTATACTTATCTTGTGTATTAATTTTCTTGATTATGACTGAGATTGAGGATTTTAATAAAGATACCGACTTAGCCTCTTACTTTGGAAAAAATTGGAAATATTTCATAAAATATAGTCCGTGTCTTCACGTCTCGCATGTGCTTCGACGAGTGAATTTCTCTACTCTTATGGGAACAGGTCGTTCGCCTCGGCAGTAAAATAAATTACTCTTATGAGATCGGGAAGTTCGACTCAGTAGTGAAATAAATTACTCTTATGGAATCAGGCCGTTCGCCTTGGCATTAAGGTAACACTACTCTTATGGGATCGGGTCGTTCGCCTCGACAGTATGGTAACACTATTCTTATGGATCGGGCCGTTCGCCTCGGCAGTACTGAGTACCACTATTCCTATGGGATCGGGTCGTTCACCTCGGCAGCTTCGTGCTTAATATTTGAGACTAGATTTGGTTTGGTAACAGCTGAGTTAGCGCCTTCAAGATCGATTATGACATGTTTAGTGATTTGATATAGACTCATGTGTGGAATTACTGTAATTACTTTTATTTGCTTTGTTGTTACTTGTTGTACACTCACCATGTCTACTTCATGTATTTCTTTACTGTTTGACCTTTAGTAAGAGTCAAGTCGATCCCTCGTCACTACCTTTTCGAGGTTAGATTAGATACTTACTGGGTACGCACTATTTTTCGTACTCACACTACACTTCTGCACTGAATGTGCAGGTGCTGAGACAGGTACTACCAGTGGTCACACGGGCGCGTAACCGCACTTCTACGGAGACTTAGTGGTGAGCTGCCTGCCTTGCTACGATCTACAACATCGGAGTCTCCCTCTACCTTATTTATTATTTTTGTCTATTACCTTTCAGACAGCAGTTGTATTAGTTTTGTATGTTCTCTAGATTGCTCATGCACTTGTGGTACCGAGTTTTGGGTCCTTTTTTGCATTTATGTACTGTTGTACTTATCATTACTGTCACTACAGTGGATGTATTTATCACGCAGGTATTTTGTTGAGAAAATAGTATGTATGGTTGCATGAGATCTTACTTATTTCATTCTTTTAAAAAGGAAACTTTTGTTTTAAATGTTAAAAAGTAGGTCTCATGAGTCATGAGACCTAGAGTTGCTCCCATTGTACCACCAGTGAATCCAGTGGATGATCCTGTTATTGAGGAGCAGGATGAGGCGCCTGCAGTTGATCCAGCCCCAACAGATTTCATGACTGCACTGGGCTTTCAGGAGGTCATGGGCCGTATGCCGCGGTTCATGGACTGTATGACGCAGGCTGGTTTATTTCAAGCGGACCCAGCCACATCTCAAGCGGGAAGGGGAGCACAGGCCCCTACCGCTCAAGCTCTAAGGCGCGTTGCTTCCATTTATCAAACCCTAGGTGCACTACCTGCGGGCGGGGCCTAACCAGTTGCACCGGCTGTGCTAGAATCTATACCACTCGTGACTGTTAATCAGTAGAAGCGGCTGGACAAATGGACTAGACTTCGCCCCCTAACTTTAGGGGTGAGCCGTCAGAGGACCCCCTAGGATTTCATTGACCGGTGCAAGGATAGACTATGGAACATGGGGATATTGGAGTCCAACGGGATGGACTTCACCACCTTTCAGCTTGAGGGAAAGGCCCGCAGATGGTGGTAGGCTTACCTCCTTAGCAGGCTAGCAGGTTCACCTCCCTTGACTTGGGATCATTTTACACATATGTTCTTGGAGAAGTACATACCACATTCGGAGAGAGAGGAGCTTCGGGTTAGTTTGAGTGACTCTGTCAGGATCATATATCTGTGACTGACTATGAGGCGAAATTTACTGACTTGTCTCGCCATGCAACTATTATACTCCCCACAAATGCAGAGAGGGTGCGGAGGTTTATTTCAGGTCTGCACCCTGAGATTCAGGTTTCTATGGCCTGTGAGGCAGAGATGGGGACTCCCTTTCATCAGGTTATGGATATAGCTTGGAGGATCGAGCGTATTCGCAACTGCAACGGAGAGTTTGCACCGAGGGACAAGCGGCCCTGACAGTTTGGAGGATTCAGTGCCGCCGTACCTGGGGGTAGAGGTCAGTTCATGAGGGGTCAATTTAGCAGGCCCATGCAGTCGGCACCACCGCCTGCTCGGAGTGCTCCAGCACAACCCTACTCTAGTGCCATTCCAGAGAGTACTTACAGCCCGCCAGCTATTCAAGGTTCCTCCAGTGGGTATTCAAGACATCAGGGTCAGACTTCAGGTCAATAGTCCACTGCTCCGAGGAGTTGTTTCGAGTGTCGGGATCTTGGCCATGGGAAGAGGTTTTGTCCCAGACATCGGGACAAGACCGAGCAGCAGGACCATCGGCCCATGATTACCACACACGCTACCACACCGCCCGCTAAGACGGCCAGAGGCGGAGGGCAGGTGGGTAGGGGTCGCCCTAGAGATGGAGGCCAGTCAGGTGGCGCTCCGGCTAGATTCTATGCTTTTCTTGCCAGGCCAGAGGCAGTCGCCTCCGATGCAGTGATCACAGGTACTATTGTATATGCCATAGGGATGCCTCAGTATTATTTGGTCCGGGGTCTACTTATTGCTATGTTTCTTCTCTATTTGCTCCTTATCTAGAAGTATCTTGCGAGTCCCTTGGGCGTTCCTATATATGTGTCCACGCCACTGGGTGATTCTGTTGTTATGGATCAAGTTTACAAGTCATGTGTGGTGAGTTTTTGTGGATATGAGACTAGAGCAGATCTTCTATTGCTCGATATGGTTGAGTTCAAGATTATCTTGGGCATGGACTGGTTGTCCCAGTACCATCTTGATTGCTATGCCAAGACTGTTACCTTGACGATGCATGAGTTGCCCAGATTAGAGTGGAGGGGTTCATCTATTGGTACTTCCATCCGGGTTATTTCTTTCTTAAAGGCTCAACATATGGCCGAGAAGGGTTATTTGGCCTATTTGGCCTTTGTTCGGGATACTACTGTAGAGACTCCTACGTTAGATTTAGTGCCGGTGGTACGAGAGTTTTCTGATGTATTTCTTGTTGATGTACCAGGTATGCCGCCATATCAGGATATTGATTTCGACATTGATTTGGTGCCAAGCACCCACCCTATTTCTACTTCGCCTTATCTTATGGCTCCCAAGGAGTAGAGAGAGTTAAATGAGCAACTTCATGAGTTGCTTGAGAAAGGGTTCATTCGACCTAGTGTGTCGCCTTGGGGTGCACCGGTGTTGTTTGTAAAGAAGAAGGATGGGAGTATGCGGATGTGCATTGATTGCCGCCAGTTGAACAAAGTCACCATCAAGAATAAGTACCCGTTGCCGCGCATTGATGACCTGTTTGACCAGTTGCAGCGTGCCAGGGTGTCTTCTTAGATCGACTTGAGATCTAGGTATCATCAACCGAAGATTCGTGATTCCCATGTACCAAAGACGGCTTTCCAGACGAGGTATGGGCACTATGAGTTTTTAGTGATATCCTTCGGCTTGACTAACGCCTCGGCGATATTTATGGATTTGATGAATCGGGTATTCAGGCCGTATCTTGACTCATTTGTCATTGTCTTCATTGATGACATATTGATCTACTCGCGTAGTATGGAGGAGCACGAGCAACATTTGAGGTTAGTGCTTCAGACCTTGCGGGAACAGAAGTTATATCCTAAGTTCTCTAAGTGCAAGTTCTGGTTGGATTCCTTGGTCTTCTAGGGGAATATTGTAGCAAGTGAGGGTATTAAGGTGGATCCCAGGAAGATCGAGGCAGTCCAGAGTTGGCCTTGTCCTACCACAGCGACCGAGATCAGGAGTTTCTTTGGGTTAGCAGGTTATTATCGTTGGTTCATGGAGGGCTTCTCGTCTATTGCAGCACCCTTGACTAGATTGACCCAGAGGGGTGCTCCTTTCAGATGGTTCAATGATTGCGAGGTGATCTTTCAGAAGCTCAAGACCGCTTTGACTATAGCACCGATATTAGTGTTACCCTCTGGTTCAGGAATGTATACCGTATATTGCGACGCTTCGCGCATTGGCTTGAGTTGTGCATTGATGCAGGACGGGCGAGTTATTGCATATGGTTCACGTCAGCTGAATCCCTACTAGAAGAATTACGCCGTACATGATTTGGAGTTGGCCGCGATAGTTCATGCTCTCAAAATCTGGAGGCATTATCTCTATGGGGTATCTTGTGAGGTTTACACCAATCATCGAAGCTTGCAGTATTTGTTTAAGCAGAGGGACCTTAATTTGAGGCAGCATAGGTGGCTTGAGTTACTAAAGGACTATGACATTACCATCCTTTACCATCTGAAAAAGGCAAATGTGGTTGCGCATGCCTTGAGCGGAAAGGCCAAGATTATGAGTAGTTTGGCATTCATTTAGGCAGAGGAGAGACCATTGGCTTTGGACATTCATTCCTTAGCTAATAGACTTGTGAGGTTGGATATTTCAGAGCCCAGTCGAGTTATTGCATGTGTTGTGGCTCAGTCTTCATTACCTGAGCGGATCAAGGCTCGTCAGTACGATGATCCGCACTTGTTGATTCTCAGAGAGACGGTACTATAGGGTGGTGCCAAGGAGGTTACTATAAGTGAGGATGGTGTACTGCGACTCCAGGGTCGCCTATGTGTTCCTAATGTGGATGGCTTGAGGGAGAAGATTCTAGAGGAGGCACACAGTTCTTGATATTTTATTCATCTAGGTTCTACAAAGATGTATCGCGACCTGAGGCAGCATTATTGTTGGAGGCGTATGAACAAGGACGTAGTTGAGTATGTAGTGAGATGTCTAAATTTCCAGCAGGTTAAGTATGAGCACCAGCGGCCAGGTGGCTTACTCCAGCTGATGGATATACCGGATTGGAAGTGAGAGCGCATCACTATGGACTTTGTAATTGGGTTGCCATTGCCACGGACGTTGAGGAAGTTTGATGCCATTTGGGTCATTGTCGACAGGCTGACCAAGTCGACACACTTTATTCCGGTTGTGACTATGTACCCTTTAGAGAGATTGGCCCAGATTTACATTCAGGAGATTGTCCGGTTGCATGGTGTGCCTGTTTCCATCATTTCAGATAGAGGCCCTCAGTTCACTTCGCATTTCTGGAGAGCAGTACAGGGAAAGTTGGGCATCGAGTAGAGCTCAGCACAGCCTTTCGTTCGCAGACCGACGAGCAGTCAGAGTGGACAGTTCAGATTCTAGAGAATATGCTTAGAGCATGTGTTATTGACTTTAGAGGGCAGTGGGATAGATTCTTTCCCTTGGCCGAGTTTGCTTATAACAACAGTTATCAATCCAACATCGAGATAGCTCCGTTTGAGGCTCTATATGGTCGGAGATGTCGTTCGCCCATCGGATGGTTTGAGCCCGGCGAGGCTAAGTTATATGGCACTGATTTAGTAAATGATGCCTTGGAGAAGGTAAAGTTGATTCAGGAGCGGCTTCGCGCAACACAGTCCAAACAGAAGAGTTACGCGGATCAGAAGGCGCGTGATTTATCATTTATTGTGGGCGAGAAGGTTCTCTTAAAAGTCTCACCGATGAAGGGTATCATGAAGTTCGGCAAGAAGGGCAAACTGAGTTCCAGGTTTATTGGCCCATTTGAGGTGTTGAGGCGAGTTGGGGAGGTTGTTTATGAGCTTGCTTTGCCTCCTAGTCTATCGGGAGTTCATCCGCTCTTCCATGTGTCTATATTCTAGAAGTACCATCTCAACAGGTCGAATATGTTAGATTACAACACGGAACTAGATGAGAGTTTGGATTATGAGGACGAGCAATTGCCATTGTTGACATGCAGGTGCGCTAGTTGAGGTCCAAGAAGATTCAACATTTTGAGTAAACGACCTTGGAACCGGGATTTGATAGTTTCAATAGGTTTGTATGATAATTTTGTAATTGGGCGTGTGTTTGGATCGGATTTCGGGTGATCCGGAGGGTTTCGGGTGACGCTTAATATTGAAAGTTGGTTCATTGGAAGTTTTCTAGTTATTTAAATTTGGTTGGAGTAGGCTTTGGTATTATCGAAGTACGTTTGGGATTCTAAGTCTGGGGATAGGTCCGTATGGTGATTTATGACTTGTACGTAAAATTTAGTGTCATTCCGAGTAGTCTAAGTATGATTCAGCGCGTTCGGAGCTAGTTGAGAAGTTTGAAGTTCATAAGTTGATTCAATTTGGTTTTGGGGTGCGATTCTTAGTTTTGGTGTTGCTTTACGTGTTCTGAGAGTTCAAGCAAGTCCGTATTATATTTATGGACTTGTCACTGAATATGGACGGGGTCTCGTGTGGCTCGGGTGTGTTTCGGACCGCCCGGAGCTAAGTTGAAAACACAAGAAATTGCTGTTCTGGTTTCTTTCTTTGCCAATGCGGAGTAGTTGTCGCGTTCGCGATGAAGGAATGAGACTGGGTGGCATTTTGCCCTACGCGTTCACAAGATGGGGATGGCGTTCGCGGGGCTTTGGGCCACTGGCCTTCGCGTTCGCATTCGCGTTCGCGTTCGCGCTCAGGCCTTCGCGTTCGTGAAGTGTGAGGCCAGCTGGGAAATGGTCAGTCGATGGCTTTCGCATTCACGTTGAGGGGGGCATGCCAGCTAAGCCTTCGCGTTCGATAGGCTGGTCTCGCGTTCACGAAGGGACTTTTTCCTAGGCTTGTCATTTTGCCTTCGCGATCATGAATGCCCTATCGCGATCGCGAAGAAGGAACCACTGTGCAGAAAATATTTTAAGGATGGGACTTAGGCCTATTTTTTCCATTTCTCACTCATGTGGGCCGAATTTGGAGCTTCTTAGAGAGGGGTTTTCATCAAGCATTGTAAGGTGAGTAATTTCTACCTAATATAAGTTAAATACATATATTATGGGTAGATTTTAACATGTAAAATGTGAAATTTTTACAAGTTTGCTGAAAAATCTAGATTTTGATAAAATTGAGATTTGATCACGAAATTGATTATGGAAATGAGAATAAATTATATATTTCAGTTCGTGGTCATAGGTAATATTTATCTTCGAAAATTTCCGAAATCTGGGTATGTGGACCTGGAGGTGAATTTTAGGAATCTTTCAAATTGAGTTGGGTAGTTACTCTAATAGTTAATTATGAGCTTTTGAACAATTATTGATTAGTTTGTACAACCTTTGACTAGTTTTGAATTGTTCGGTACCGATTTGAGGCCTTTAGAGTTATTTGTGGACCGGAAAGTGGACTTGGCAACGAGGTAAATCTCCTGTCTAATTTTGTAAGAGGGAACTTATCCCCTTAGGTGTATTAATTGTTGTGTGCTACCTGTTGTGGGGAGCTATGTACGCATGAAGTGACAAGAGTTCGTGCGTAGCTATATTTATGATATGTTCGGATAGACTTAGATTCACAGCATGCCTTTACTTGTGCTATTTATGCCTATCCTGTATATTAATTTTCTTGATTATGACTGAGATTGAGGATTTTCATAAAGATACCGACTTAGCCTTTTACTTTGGAAAACATTGGAAATATTTGATAAACTATAGATCCATGGCTTTTCGTCTTGTATGTGCTTCCGCGAGCGAGGTAAATTCCTCTACTCTTTTGGGATCGAGCCGTTCGCCTAGGAAGTGAAATAAATTACTCTTATGGGATCGGACCGTTCGCCTCGGTAGTGAAATAAATTACTCTTATGGGATCGTGTCGTTTGCCTTAGCAGTATGGTAACACTACTCTTGTGGGATCGGGCCATTCACCCTGGCAGTATGGTAACACTATTCTTATGGGATCGGGCCGTTCGCCTCGGCGTTAATGAGTACCACTATTCCTATGGGATGGATCCGTTCGCCTCGGCAACTTCGTGCTTAATATTTGAGACTGGATTTGGTTTGGTAACGGTTGAGTTAGCGACTTCAAGGCTGGTTATGACATGTTTAGTTATTTGATATAGACTCATGTGTAGAATTATTGTTTGACCTCTAGTAAATGTCAAGTCAACCCCTCGTCACTACTTCTTCGAGGTTAGACTAGATACTTACTGGATACGCGTTGTTTTTCGCGCTCACCCTACTCTTCTGCACTGAATGTGCAGGTACTTAGATTGGTACTACCAGTGATCACACGGGCGCGTAGTCACACTTCTATGGAGACTTAGTGGTGAGCTGCTTGCCTTGCTACGATCTGCTGCACCGGAGTTTCCCTCTACCTTGTTTATTATTTCTGTCTATTACCTTTCAGACAGTAGTTGTATTATTTATGTATATTCTCTAGATCGCTCATGCACTTGTGGCACCAGATTTTGGGGGCTTTTAGCATTTATCTACTGTTGTACTTATCATTACTGTCACTACTGTAGATGTATTTTTTACGCTGGTATTTTATTGAGAAAAGAGTATGTACGGTTGCATGAGATCTTACTTATTTCGTTCTTCTAAAAAGAAAACTTTTGTTTTAAATGTTAAAAAGTGGTAATTAAATTGTGAGTTCATTTGTGGGCTTGTCTAACGACGACGTTAGGTACCATCGCGACCTATTATGAATTTTGGGCCGTGAAAGTAAATATAATTTAACATGTGACAATATGTTAGTTACTAGTTTTAGTATGTTACTAATTAATACTACATCACAGAATACTACATATAATTATTTTACAGTTTGATTTGATTGTGTAAATAATTTTATACGTCAATGCATGACTTAGACATTATCTTGATACTTTGCATTACGTTACTTTGGTTAAGTCTCAGGAACAGTGTATTAATGGTTTGAAACCCAAAAGAAACAATTTCTGTTCTCTACCCCACACCACCCTCCCTTTCTTCCTTTTTTGTTATGATCTCACTCTTTGCATATAAAGGTGGGAGTTTTTTCTTCTTCTTTAGTCTTATTTTACCTGACATATTCCAATGCCACTTAGCTTGATAAAGTGTCTTGGAGCCAAGGCATTGACCATGCACATGGCAGGGGCAGATATATCTTGTCTCAAGTGGTGTAATGCTACATAATTTTATTGAAAAATTATATTATGTATATAAAAATAATAAGTTAAAAGAAAAATAATGGGAATATATACACACACCCAACATCCCTTGTGTTTCTCTCCCCATTCATCTCACAAACTAAAGACTTCACAATCGAGAACCATCATATTTCACGATTGTTTGACTATATGTAAAGTATAAACAGAAAACCAAGCAATATATTTCTCCAAAAAGATTGATCATGTATCTTTCTCATTCATTCTAGAATTTTACAGCACACGATTTTGTGGCCAAAATTCGTACACTAACCTATGAACTCAATGATTGTCGCCAAGTGTGTAATCTAACAATCAGTTAAAATGGCAAATTGAGAATCTAGAAGTCAAAATTACACATAAAATCAATGAATGCATGCCTCAAATGGTTTTAGCCGACAATACTCTTTGTGATTTTTTTCTCTCTCTATTAAGCACTGTCTGAATTTGTGTGTGGACCAGAAATGCAAAATGATTTGATAGCATATCACTCTATAAACAGTATCTCCACAATAGATAAGAGTAATTGATTCTAGGTTTTGACTATAATAAAAAGTCTCAAATGAGAAAAAGGAAAGGTGATGGTCATTGGTTATCATAAGGCACTACTACAAGGGAAAAATGGATATAATTGCATAAATGCCTAAATGTTTCTTACTGTGGAAATCGACTAATTAAGTAGTGATTGCTGATCTCCTCACTCACCAATATCATGGTGTATTCCACACATGAAATATCTTTTCCAATCTTTTATTTTCTCTTCATTGTAAAATAATTTACCGTGTGGAATCCCTTAATTACTCGACCGTGGACATTTTTGAAACACCTGACAAAGGGACAAATCGTCATTTAAATTTTTTTTATTGTCAACCTCTTTCATAATATTAATTAATTTGGATCAGCATCTTAATTCCGATTCAGAAAAAATGGTGTTTTTGGAGAAATTGAGAAAAAGCAGACGTGACAGAAGAACTACAAATCTTGAATTGAAACCTCCAAATTAGTTTGACATGGAAAATTCTTACAAGTTTTACAGGTTAAAATTGCTGACAGAATTGAAGTATTATCTAAGAAAACATGAATTTCTCAGTAATTAAGTTTCATATAATTTTATGTGTCAAGCAATATGGAATAATAGGGGTAGTACGTATTTTTGTGAATTCGATACTACAAATTGTTTGAATGAAGTGTTAGTTGCATTATACAGTATGTCAGTGTTTGCTTTTGTCAGTTAAGGATCCCAATACGAGCTGTAGAATACAAGCACTTTGTTGCCTTAGATATATAGCTTTTTGGGGTTATCCCACTTTTAGAAGAGACTAACGATATAAAACACATTGTTGTTACTTACAATTATTATAGGTTAATTTAATGTTGGCTCTATATATGAGTTAATACTTAGAAAACAACGTTGAAACAGTTTAAGCAGATTAAGTTTTATTGAGCGGTGTAAAATTTTACACGAAATAAAACTTAAATTGCACAAGTTTCATAATAGTAGTCTAATTCCTTTTACATGGGATCTGTCTTGCATGTGATAGATCTCCACTATATAGAGCCGAAAGAAAAAAAATTAAAACAAAAAGAAAGAGGAAAAAGTACAGAAAAATAAGAGAGGAATATATAGTTCTTTATTATATGATGTTTTTCACAAGGAAAAAAAAAAAAAACCTTTACAGGGAGTTCTTTCTTTTGAATTTCACGTCTCTAAATGCTAAATAATAACGAAAAGAAAAACCTTGTAGATGCTTGTATACGATTTAATTATATTTACATTATAACTCTCTTTATATATATATATATATAACATGCCGCCGGTGAAAGTATTGTGAAGCTAACATGCCATGTTTTACTACTACAACGTTATTTTTTTATATAATATTATGGGTATACACCATTTGACTAAAACATGAATTGATGAGAAGAATAAATAAAATTTTGTAGAGCAACGAAATAGCAAGTTTGACCAACTGTCTTGTGGGATCTAAATCTTGGAACATTAACCATTTACCATCGACAAATGTCTCGTTCCTTGCAGACTGTTACTTTGTAAAATCTAAAACCCTAAGTTTGAAGGAAAGGATGGCTTCCTTTTCCAACATTTCTCGCTGTACGTACATCTTCTATCATCTCCTATATATCTATTATTCTTATTCCTTTCAACTACATATCCCGCTGCCTCAGGGCTTTCCCCCGATCCCTAAACTTATCTTATTTGATTTAATTTAATTTATATATATTGATACTAGTGTAAACAATTTACACTATCAGGAGTAATACATATTAATTTGGTGTAACAAATAACCTCCCTTATTCTATATGGTTAATAATCCTCTTCTATGGCTGATCGTCTGTTATGTAAGAGTTCTTTTACACCATCAGTCAGAGGTGCATGGAGCGTTGCGGCACCAGATTCATTTGAACCCAATACTTTCATCGCAGAATATAAATTATGTATAAAAATTTATTAAAATTACAACAAATAGTATATTTGAATTCATAATTTTAAATATACAATGGGTTTAATACTAAAAACCTTAAAGATTGAAACTATTAAGTTTAAATCCTGAATCTGACTCTACCATAACTATATACAAAGTTAAACTCGATCTGATCCTTGTCTCTTCCTACTCCAGTACAAAACTATGTTAACTCCAAGAATAGAATAAGTTGAACAGAACTGTGCTTATAAGCTTTATGAATCTCTAATTTTGTTTCTTTTCTCCTTTTTATCTTTTTACCATTTCCTTGGAAAAGGGTGGGCTACATGGGTATGCTTGTATATTACACGTTATACTGTATTAGAAAATAACGATTTTAACTCAGATCAAGACATGAAAATGTAAGATGGCTGCCCATCTATTAACCGACAAAGAAGCAAGGATCTCGTTTAATGTTTTTTTCAAATGGTAATGCGAAATCCTGAACGTAAATAATTTAATTAAGCCCATTATATCAGCACTGGCTTTTTTTCCTTTTTCCCTTTAGAGAGGACCACCTGGCTTTAATCCAGAATGACATTATAATCACTAAAGTAATTATTAAAAAGTTCTATTTTAGATAAAAATCCGATTTTTTCTATTTTATCAACCGAATAACCTCTACCCCGGCTCCATATGTTATGTGAATGAGTGTCGGAGTGAGGAGAGGCAGTACAGCTGGCAGAGGCAGTATTTTAATTAATTAAGGGAATTCAAAAAATAAATAAAATAAACACGTGAGAAAATTAGAGGGATTCAATATCAAATATTATATATATATATACATATACACACACTCATAAAAAAAGTTTTAACCTTATATATATAATATAATTTTTCGACCAAGAGCATTTGGATGAACCTCTTTCTGCCCCTAGCTCAATCTTGCGAGGAAGTGTGATCTATCCTAAAATTGCATTGATAGCGCAAAAATTTAAATTGGAAGCGAATTTTCATCAGCATTAATAATTGAAAATTGATGAGGGTATTATTTTCCTGAATATGAAGCATGCTGCTGTTGCGCATGTTGAGGATCAAGTAATAATGTATGTTTCCATCTCAACAACACACTCTCAAATTGTTGATCATCACCAATTGGCTATTTGGCAATACATATAAAAAATTGTATATATTTGCCATCTATTTGGTCAAACTAAAGGCGCTCGTGCACGAAAATATGTGACTACTAATTATTGATTACTTCTTGTAGTATTTTCTGTTCTTCAGGAAACTACGTTTTTTTGTTGTTGCAATTTATATATGTGAGAATTAATTAAAATAGAAAACATTGGCCGAAGATTATGAATGTTGATTGTCGTTATCAGATCATGATGTTCAATTTGAATAGAAGGTATATAGATAGCTAATTCTTGACTCAATAAAATTCATCAGTTTTAGAAAGTTTTCTTTCCGTGTCATTTTGTGACCTAATACGTCCCGTTTCAGCACCTAATCTTTAAAATTCAAAAATCTAATATTGCTTGCAAGCTGGCTTCGTATAAATAGGAAGCTGAAACTCAATAAAGAAGAAAAAACGGGGGGGTTCAGAGAACGTCACTCATCACAATCATTTAGCGAGGCAACAAAACCCGACCAGTAAAGAAAAAAGGAAACTAAAAGAAATGAAAATAATGGAAGATGTCTGACCCTTTAGAAGAAGAATGTCTACAGAAAGTAAAAGCTAGAAATGATTCACCCAACTCATTGCAGAAGAAACATAGTTCAGAGGAAAAAAGTACTTCTGTTCGTGTTGTGTTGAAACACACTGGAAAAAGTAACCTTTTCCCCGAATAAGGTTAGAAACATAATCTTCAAATTCAAATCGAAAATGTAAAATGAACAGTGAAGTCGACAGCTAAATTAACTACTCTCTCTTCCATATATGTTTGATGTTTTCTCAAAAGTCAAATGATTTTCTCTTTTACTGATACAAAATTCTTAAACATTTTGAAAAATAAAAAACTGTGAATGATGGTGTGTTTTATATAATTTTAGATTCAATATGTTGTTATTTCAAGACCCTCCTCCCCCACCCAAAAAAAAAAATGATCGACTAAAGTATGAAATGCTTATTGTCTTTATTTATGAATTAAATTCGAGACTTTTAATAAAAGTTAAAAGATTGTGATGGTAATGAAATTTGATTATTATACTCCCTCATTTTTGGTAGAGATATAGAAAGAGTAATAAATACCACTCCCATTTGATAGCAAGTGGACATCAACTTGAAAGAGACAAAATACCCTTTTGCTTAGTAAATTAAACCACGCTCAGTCATTGAACGTGGGCTTTTGCAGTAATTTTTTTCATATCATATATCCTCTCCCTGAATATTCAAAGTAATGTCTGATTTTTTCTTATTAGACTATTCCTAATGGTCACAACATCCCACGAGCCTCAAGCACTTGCTTTTATCTTCTTCTCTGCAGCTCCATTCTCCAATTATTTCTCCTTCATATCAACTCTTCGTCTCTGTCTCTTTGTTTTTCTCTCAACTCTTTCTCATTTAACCCATCAATTCTCTCTTACCTCAATCAACAATTTGTAAATCAAATCTACTTCCTCAAAAAACCCAGAAGTTATTTAGTTCTTGACTTAGAATTATATCAGTAATGGCTCTAGAAACATGGTTAATTAAGGTGAAAAAATCGATAGCCCACAGCTTGGATTCAGTAAGAGCCAGTGCGCCACGTGCAAAGCCGGCGCTGATCAAGAAATCCAGCATTGGAGTTTTAGCATTTGAGATCTCTGGCCTTATGTCAAAACTCCTCCATTTATGGCAATTTTTGTCGGACAAAAATATGATCCGAATTCGCAATGAGTCAATCTGCCTAGAAGGTGTTCGTAAAATTGTCTCAAACGATGACGCCTTTCTTCTCGGCCTTGCCTCTGCAGAGATTGTTGAGAATCTGAGGCTGCTTGCGAAATCTTTGTCAAGAATCAGCAAAAGATGTGAAGATTCCCATCTCAGAAACTTTGATCGCTACTTCAATGAATTTGCCAACACGGGTCGTGATCCTAACAATTGGGTTCTTAGCTTGAAAGATATGGATTCAAAAATCAAGAAAATGGATCAGTACGTTACCACCACTGCCCTGCTCCATCGACAAATGGACGAGCTTTCAGTACTTGAGAATAGTTTAAAGAAAGCTTCGAATTCCCATTTCAAAGATTCTGATATTTCATCAATCAAAGAACAGAAAATCATTGACCTGCGACAGAAGTTTCTGTGGCAGAAACAAGAAGTTAAGTATCTAAAAGAGAGATCTTTATGGTGTCGTAGCTTTGATACAGTTACATCATTACTTGCTCGATCCATTTTCACTACTCTAGCAAAGATCAAGCTTGCTTTTGGTATCAATCATGGATATCCAAATTCTCTGCCACGTAGTCTCTCTGCTTCAGCCACTGTTTATCCTTCAGAAAACGATAACACATGCAATTTTGTCTCTGGTCCATTGGTAAAGCCCCCTGTATTTAATGAGTTTTTCGAGTCAAACAGAAAGATGCTTAAACCACCTTCTAGCACTTTAGGTGCAGCTGCACTTGCTTTACATTATGCTAATTTGATCATTGTTATGGAAAAGATGATAAGATCACCACAACTAGTTGGTGTTGATGCTAGAGATGATTTATACTCCATGTTGCCAAATAGTATAAGATCATCATTAAGATCAAGACTAAAAGGAGTCGGGTTTTCGGCTAGTGATCCAGTTCTTGCTGGGGAATGGAAAGATGCACTGCAGAAGATTTTAGGGTGGTTGTCACCTTTGGCACATAATATGATCAAATGGCAAAGTGAAAGGAGCTTTGAACAACAAAATATAATTCCAAAAACTAATGTTCTCTTGCTGCAGACTATGTATTTTGCAAACCAGGACAAGACTGAAGCTGCCATAACAGAGCTGTTAGTTGGACTCAACTATATTTGGAGGTTTGAAAGGGAAATGAATGCTAAGGCCTTGTTTGAGTGTACCAACTTCAACAACTTCCTGACTTTGAAGCGTTCAAGTAATTAAGGAATGTTTATTTCCGCCTTCCAATATTTTTCTCTTCTTCTCAAGTGAATTTTCTTTATCTTTTTTCTTTTTGTTTCTTTAATTACATAGATATCATTTGAAGGATTGTTAGATGGAAACTCCTTCAAAGATCTGTGAGGTTATGTTTTGTTTTAACCCAAATCTGTATATTGTATCATATCAGTTGTAGACTATATAAGATTGAGTCAAATTTTCAACCCATCAAGATTCTAGGTGTTGTATGAATAATTGCCATTTGCAGGCATGTGAACAGATTCTTGTAGCTGCTATTATTGTGGTAACACATGGAATCACTGAATCCAGTTTGATTAGATCCTAGCTTATAAATCTGATAAAACATTGATTACTTACATTAGAATTAAAGATTAGCAGATAGCCAGTAAGAAGTTGGTTGAAGATATGATTGGTAATAGACTAGTGGTCCCTCATTTATGGTGAGTAAGGTTAAACAACAAACTCCGACTTTGGATGCTTCATGCGTCATATGATATTTTTTGGTGGGTTAGACTTCAAAGTGTGATTACATATAATTCTTCCAACCCCACGCATCCTCCAAAAAAAAAACGTTTAACTTCTACCCACTAATTGTGCAAAATATTTTTACACTGTTAAGTTACCTAACAACCCTTCGGGGTCTCTCATTTGGTTGAGCAGTGGACACCTACCAAATAAGAGATCTAGGGTTCGAAACCCACTTGCATACCTCTTCGGTCAAGATTGTTGCACGGGGCTTGTCTATTGCGGTTTACCCTCTTGTGTGATTTGATGACTATTACACAGGAGCCGGATTTGTCCTGTGCACACCCAAAGGGTAGTGACCACGGATTCCCTTGTTAACCAAAAAAAAATTACCTAAAAGATAATAATCACCTAGAAAATAAGGCAAGACAACCTACTCCAATAAGTTGAATTAGACTGATAGCAGAAAAATTCTTTAACACTAAATAGTGTACATAAGTTAAGTCTAAAGAAAGCAATGAGTACTCTATGGAGTTCAATGAGAAAGGGCCAGCAACAAAGTGAAGTGCATGCATGAAAACTGGGACACGAGTTTGCCGTATTATGTGAAGAGGGGTAGGCCATTGCTGTATTTCACTCTGTCCAAATGCATATGCACAAAAAAGAGTTGAAATGGGGCCTTGGAAAATTTATTACTTGGAAAACATAGAAACAAGCAACTTGTGATTTGCATATATTGATGGGGGAGACTGATCGTCAACTTAAAGCCATGGCCTTATTACTGTGGGGTGACCCCACTTTTGGAATTGCCTACTATTTCTTTCTGCCTTAATGCATTACCTTATGAGTTGGTGGATCAGAATATTCAAGATTATATATCTAGCTCTGTTGTTGGATTGCATTTTGATATTGTGACAGCCACCTTTCATCTCCATAATCTTTTTTAATTTTCTAAATTTCCTTCCAACGGAGTATTTCAACACTTAATCCATTTGTTGTTCTTTCACAATATTTAGCCAATGAAACAAGCCAAACTGTTGTGATACATAGGGATTTAGGATTTTAAGTTCACAAATTCTGGACCACAATTTTTTTATACTGAATTTTGGAACGGTTGTTTATACATATTAAGTGAAGTTCTTAACATAATTTCTAGTAGTACAAATATTAAACGGATGTAGTTGATAGAATTGCATTTTATTATGAGGATTTCTTTTTTCTTCAAAATTATGAGGATTTAGCTAAATCTTCGATTTAGAGTTACTTATTATATGAGGTCTTGAATAAGAGGAAGAAAAATTTACATGGTTTAACTAACTTATACACTAAAACCATAAAACCTTGAACCAGTAGCTCTTTTCATTGCGAAAACCATGAAACCCAGCAGATCTTTGTCCATCAGATACTCTTCCTCTAGCTCGAAATCCAGTACCTCCTCCGTGTTCGCCATTTTCTCGGCAAAGAGAAGTTTTGATTTTGGCTTTGATTCTTCGTCTATTCACTGAAGAATAATGAAGAGGAATTTTCATATGGCTCGAAATCCACTGCCTCCTCCTCTATCTTTTTCTCTCTGTTTCTCTGTTTTGGACCTCCCTACCCTCGTGCTGAAGATCTGAAGGGTCGTCTTCATTGATACAAGTGCGATTGTATTCATTGATACGGCCATAATTTCATTGTTATAGCTTTTCATCAAAATTGTATTCATTAATACAGACATTATGCGCGAACAAATAAAATTGATATAACTTTTTCATCAAAACTGTGGACGTTAATACAATCATTATGCGGAAACAAATACAGTTGATACAAATCGCCAACATATTCATACAACAAAATCTGA
This sequence comes from Nicotiana obtusifolia, assembly GCA_002018475.1. Taxonomy (NCBI): domain Eukaryota; kingdom Viridiplantae; phylum Streptophyta; class Magnoliopsida; order Solanales; family Solanaceae; genus Nicotiana; species Nicotiana obtusifolia. The sequence goes on from MCJB01048908.1 coordinate 60,445, forward strand.
GTTTGGCCGTATGCGTCGAAATTAATACATTAGCTACGAACGATAATCAGGCAAACTATAGCTATGTATAATAATTAAATCTAAACTATAATGCTTTATGAAAAGGGAATTTGGCGCACCGTAACAACTGGCAACACGTTTTGTCAATATTTTAGCCAAGAATTAGATTTTAGCAATTTAAGCCCAAAAAATTGGGCACATATAACCAAATTCCCAGAAAGTGACGACAGATAATAAAAGAATCTGAGGATTCTCATCCTAATTTTATGCCCGAAAGATATATCTATCCAAAAAGTAAGAACTAAGAGGAAAAAAGAGGAAAAATATATTTTAGATTTCTTTTTCTCCTCTCTTCTTCTTCTCTCTTTTTATTTGGTTGGATCGGGTATGAAGATTTCCATTTGATATTTACCTATCTTAGAGGTAAATTCACGTACTAATGAATTTCGCTCTTTTTCTCTTTCTTTTTCATGAGGCAGATTCCCAATTTTTTCTTCTTCCTCCTTTTTTTTTTTTTTTTTAATTGTAAAAAAAGAATATATGTGTGTTTGAGGTACTGTACATCTATGCATATAATCATGTATACCTATGTGTATATCATGTTGTATATTGTGATATACATTGTTAGATTTGTCAATATAAGATTAATCGGGATCAAATCGTCTATTTTGATTTTAAAAAGGCGAAATTCATTCTGAGTAAAACTTATTTAAATTTTGTTCTTGATCAAAGAAGGAAAATAAATTTTTGATATCCATTTTGTATACACATACTCGATATATTATATATTGTGATATACAAGCAATACAATTATTATATTGTGATATACATTGATATAGTTACAACAATAAAATTTTAAACACCTTTATTTATAATTTCATATTTTGGATATACAAAGAAGCAAAAAAAATTAATATATATTTTTGATATACACAAAGAAGTAAAGTAAAAATGTACACATTTTTTTGGTGATATATATTTATTGGCTATCTGGTGCCAATATCTATAATTAAGATTTTTTCTATCAATTATGTAGGAAAAATGACACTGTATAGCCGCTGTAAAAATAATAGCCGAAAAAATGTATAAAATTTGTATGTATATATATAGATTCTATATGTTATATACAAAAATTATACAAGTTTTATACACTTTTTCGGTTACCAGATGTCAATAATTTCTGGCGCGGGATAAAAGTGATAATACCCCCAATTATGTAGGTACGTTATTACACCATGCCAAAATCCCTTATGAAAATTGATAACATGGGCATGTAGCTAAGGTTTATTCTATGTCAGGCTCAAATAAGTCGAGGGCCCAACAGTCTGGACCATCTGAGGCCCATTTCTTTTCCCATGGTCAGACACGGGCTTCATTTGGGACAATACCTATCTATTGACAATTTCTTTTAGAGTTTTATAGAAGGGATTTTTTTGATTCCTATACCATAATACAAATTTATTTACTAAAGTTCTCTAATTTGTTATTTACCTGCTATACCTATATATTGTTTACGATTCATATACATTCCCTTAAAAGACTCTTAATTGTTGAATACTACCTTAATTACCACGCTTTTCCTAACCCCAAAACCAACATCTCCGTTGCAGCTACAGTCCCATACAAAAGTGTACAAGGTAGCGTTCATTCCTTCGAATTCACCCCCACCTCCGAAGGAATTTGTTTTCTTTTCTAGGTAAAAATCCTTCATCAATTATCGCCCCCAAAATAGATTTTCATCCAAAAGAGATTATACATAGAAAAAAAAAAATCCTCCGATGCACCTTCACCGCATTTGGTGATAATCTACTCAATTCACCAATTCGATTCCTCTGAATTCGCTCAAAACTTGTATTTCAACTTTCTCTCATAGGTAATTCCCATTTCCATAACCTCCATTTGCAATTCTGATGAGCTCGTCATCGATGGTTGCCTCCACCATGCCAAAACTTCTTTTGGATTGTCTCAACCTACTCACGCATGCCTCTATCCAAAACTGACTTCTCTTCAATTTCAATCGATTTGGTCTGGGAGTCAACTGTGACAGTCAAACTTGCTTATAATTTTCATATGATATTCATACAAATATAATATAACTATAATAATATACAACTTAAATACAATTTTGATATATCTTCAAATGTATTTTAAGTTACAGTTTGTCTGATATGCTTTATATAATATCATACAACTTTCATACAATTTTCCTACAAATTATATACAAAATGTATTTGTATTAATTTGTCTGTATTTTGTATGTGGTGTGTTTTTTTTCTTCTTTTTCTTCTTCAATTTTCATGCTTTCTCAGAACCATCAAGTTCGAGACTGAAGATAAAATCTCCGATCCTATCTTCCATCCTCTCCCAAACATTCTCAACTCTACCAAACCTACCCACCCTAATAAGCATTTTAAGCAAGATATTATATGTAGGCCTACCTAGTTTCTTGATTGTTTCGTTCCAATGTTGAGATCAGCCTAAGGGTCAAGTTAACTTCATTATCATCACATGAAAAGTTAGATTGTATTGTAGCTCCAACAATCAGGTGTTGTCCCTCTACCAATCATATCATGTTAAATTTCATACAATTATTCATATAATATACAATTTATTTATAATGTATTTACAACTTTCATACAATATTCATACAAAAAATATAACTTCAATAGAATACAATTTAAATACAGTACTCATACAAACATCATACAACTATGATACAACTTTAATACAATTTTACATGTATTTTGTATGTCTTGTATTCTTTTTTTTTCTTCAAGTTCTAATCTGAAAATTCAGTCAAAATCAATTCTAATCTTCACCAAACATCCTCAAAATTGAAATAGAAACTCCAAAGAATATTTTCAATCTTTTGCAACAACACCCAATTCAAACAAATAATATTTTAAAAACCTCAAATTTGAATCAAAGCTTCTATATTTTTTAATGGCTGTCAATGGTGGAGAGACAAACACCCTCAAATTTTATGAATTGGTAATTTCAATTCGAATAACTGTGCAACAAAAAAAGAAATTGCTAATTTTAAACTCCATAACTAAAGGGATGAAATGCATTATTCAATTCCTTGAATAAGGCAGAAGATAAAAAAGAGAAAAGAGAAGAGAATCAGAGAAGATTGAAAGAAGAAAATTAGGGCGTTAAGGAACACAGAGAAAGAGAGACGCAAAGAGAGAGAGAGAGAGAGAGAGAGAGAGAGAGCAATGAAGAGAGAAGGAAAAATTGACGTGGTATCAGTTATTACCTATTTAATTGCCTATGATTAAGGGATACTCATTTAAAACTAAGTTGTATATAATTGGTAAATTGTATATGACTATGTAATTAAGTTAAAACTTGATTAGGATGGGTAAATAAATTTCATTTGTAATATAGATGAGTAAAATTCCCTTTATGAAAAGAGCTGCTTGTTCAAGGTTTATGGTGGAGAAGTCTGCTAGATTTTTATGGAAGGAAGATGAAGATTGCTGTTGCGTAACTTTTTCTTCTTAGCTACTAGGATTTTTTCCTAATTCTTATAAAGAGTATTTGCTATAAAACCCAAAATGTAGCTATGCATTATAATTATTTTAAAGTGTATTTATTTATGATAAATATAGTGCATAAATTAGTTATACCATGTAAATTTCCTTAAAATATACAAAATAGTCTAATCATCTTCTTGTTTCATATATAGTATTTACGAGTACATGGTGAATGAAGCTACAACAATCTCATTTCCCTGCATTAATTTCTCCTTTTATGTGTGTGGGTATATTACAAAAAATATATTTCTTTTCCGTATGATACTTTTCCATCCCAAATTGGACATATATTTACTATAGTTAATGTGTGTTTGTCTAATATTAAGAATGAAAAAAGTTTTTCAAAGTTCTGTAAATACTGTAGGAGTAAAATGTAAATAGGTTTGACTACCCTAAAAAAAATTGAACATGATATTTTTATATAGGCGGATGATAAGCTGAAAGACCAAACCATCACATCAGAAACATATAAAAAGGGATAATACATAATTACCTTATTGAGGTTGTCCCACTTTTTCAGATGCTGAACTGTAATAAATGCCACCTTTTGAGATAACCACCAATTTCAAAGAAATCAGTGGATGGCGCGCACCAACCAAATTCTGCCACGTTTTTTTTTAATACTATAAAATTCTCTTTTTATTCATTATTTTTTTATTTTTCCTTTTTCCTTTCTTCTTCTCCCCAATCCCACCCCCTCTCAAGGCTCATTCTCCAGTTTGTCCATTCCCCCAATCAATTCATTCTTCTTAATTATTTTTTTAATTTCAAATTTCCCTCATTTTTTTCTTCGTATTTTCGCTGCGTCCCTTCTGGTGGAGGAGGGACAGTCTAACTAGGTGGTGGAAGATAGTGAAAAATAAGTGGGAGATCGAAGAAGAGAGGTGGTGGCCGTCGGAGAAGCAGTAACGACACACTCTCTGATTTTTTCATCAGAAGACTAAGGGTTTAAAATTAAAGAATGCACTGAGCATATTTAACAGAGAGACTTTAGATTTAGAAAAATCAGACATGAGAAATCAATCACCAAGGGATGGGTGGATTTTCAAGGCTTAAATAGTGTTGGGACGAGGATGATGAGGAATGTGGCATTCCAATTAGTACTCCTCCATGCTTTGATTCTTCTTTTCAGATGAAATTTTGAGTGGAGCATTGATAGATCAACTGTGTAATTTCTATTGCCGGAGAAATCACCGGCGCTCTGTTGACCATTATTGTAACGACTCGACCGGTCGTTTTGAGCCCTAGAGCGTTGTTCAGTGGCTTGAGGCCTTGAGTAGATTCACTTCAGGTATTATGACTTGTATGTATGGTCGGAATTGAATTTCGGGAAGTTCGGAGTTGACTTGGAAAGAAAATTCTAATTTCGGAAGCTTTAAGTTGGAAGAATTGATTAAGGTTTGACTTTTGAGTAAACGACCTTAGAATCGGGATTTGAAGGTTCCAATAGGTTCTTATGATGATTTCGGACTTGGGCGTATGTTCGGGTTGAGTATCGGATCACCGAAAGCATTTCTACTCTTATTATGGAAGGTTGGCATTTTGAAAATTTAAGAATTTCTTAAGTTTGACTTAAAGTGGATTTTGATGTTATCGATATCCGTTTGGGATTCCGAGCCTTGGAATAGGTTCGTATCATGATTTGTGAATTTCACACAAAGTTAGGCATCATTTCGGAATGTTTTAATATGATTCAGACGTGTTCGTCGAAGTTTAAAAGTTTGAAAGTTTAAAGAAGGATTTTGATCGTCGATTCGTCATTTTGATGTTGTTTGGTGTGATTTGAGGTCTCGAGCAGGTTCATTTCATGTTTTGGGACTGGTTGGTGTTGTTGGACGAGGTCCCGGGGACCTTGGGTGTGTTTCAGGATGGTTTTGGGTCATTTCTCCCTATTTTTGCTGCTGCTGCTGTTGCTGGTTCTGGTTTTGTCCTTTGCGTTCACCAAGGGATTCATGTGTTCGCGAAGAAGGATTGTTGGCTGCTGTGATTTTTGTGCTTCGCGTTCGTGACTGCTAGCTCGCGTTCGCGTACGTTTGGGCGGCAATTCCATGCGTTTGCGATGTCAGCTTCGCGTTCATGCTGGGGAAGCTGGCCTGGGGGAGATTAGTCTTTGCGTCCGTGATAGAGTGGATGTGTTCGCAACAGAGCAGCCTAGTGAAGTATCGCATTCGCGAGACCAACCACGTGTTCGCGAAGAAGAGTTTTGGGTCCTGAGTTGTTTGAGCTTTGTGAACGTAAGGGCAATGCCACCTTCGCGATGAAGGTCGCTTGGGCAGTGTATAAGTTGGCCAAAAAAAATGGATTTTGGCTCATTTTATCTCAAATCTTCCATGGGAGCTTGAGACGATTTTGGAGGACCTTCTTCGTCACCCATCACTAGGTAAGTGACTCCTTCACATTGTGAGTTAAATACATGAATTATACATGGATTTGAACATAAAAATTTGTGAAAATTGTGTGATTTTGAAGAAAATCTAGAATTCGGTATTTTTGAATTTTTACCACGAAATTGGACATGGAATTGAAAATAAATCATATATTTGAGTTCATAATGTTATGGGTAAAGTTTATCTTCGAAAGTTTTCGAAATCTGGGCATGTGGGCCAGAGGGTTGACATTATTGAGTTTTAGAGGGGAGTTGGGGATTGTTATGAATTGATTAATTATAAGCATTGGAGTATATTTTGATTGAGTTGCACATTGTTTGACTAGTTTCGGATCGTTTGGCTAGAATTGAAGAGTTAGAGAGGCATTGGAGCCGGTTTTTGGAACTTCAGAGCGAGATAAGTCTCCTGTCTAACCTTGTGAGGGGGAAACTACCCCTAAGGAGATATTTATTGTTAAGTGCAACTAGTTGTGGGTGCTACGTACACAAGGTGACGAGAGTCCGTACGTAGCTAAAGCATGTTTATGTCCTAGTAGACGTAGGACTTTATCATGTAATAATTGAATTATCTAAACTCGTTCTGCTGGCTTAATTTATTAAAGTTATAACTGAGTTTGATTTAGAAACAAATATATGTATATTAGATCGAGCCTTAACACTTTGAGTTGTGAGCGAGTTATTTGAGAAACGGTAAAGATTATATTCATTTTATGATCATGTATTGTATTATAAGCACGTGTCTCGTAATTCGATAACTTTCTTCCTTTCCTGTGGAGTTGGCCAAACACCTCGGCAGATAATAGATGAATCTATGGTTCATGCCGCTCGATCCTCGGCAGTGTACACATTATTCTAGATGGGGTCGAACGACCTCGATAGAATCGTGCGCTATATCTCTAGTAGTTCGAATATTTACGAGATAAACCTTCCACTGATGTCCAGTATTTTTATGGTATTTCTTATTTGTTTGATATTGACACTTGATATTTTCGGAGCTGTTAAGGTAGAATACAAGATCGAGAAATTTATACTTTAAAAGAAATATTTGGAAGATTATGAAATTTATAGATTTACCCCACTATCGCTGTGCACTTCATATCTATTATAAATTATTATATTATTTTATTGGACCTCTAGTAAGTGTCGATGTCGACCCCTCGTCACTACTTCTTCGGAATTAGGCTAGATACTTACTGGGTGCGCGTTGATTTACGTACCCATGCTGCACTTCTGCACTAAATGTGCAGGATATGACAGGTTCATTTGGTGATCATCCTGGCGCGTAGGCGCATCTATTGAGGAGACTTTATGTGAGCTGCAACCCAGGCTACGCATCGCTGTCCACCGAGTCTTTATTGTACTATTTATTTTGTTACATTCTGGACAGATGTTGTATTATTGCTATACTCCTTAGAAAATGCCCATGCACCTGTGACACCGGTTTTTGGGGGTTCTTTCGGGTTGTTCATTATTGTGGTTCGTGTAAATATTATGATTTACCCTGTAAATTCTAGTTTATACTGTTTAATTATCGGAAATTATGATTTCAAAGTAATAAAATGAGTAATTAAATTGGTAAATCACAGTTGGCTTACCTGACAGCGGCGTTAGGCGCCATTATGACCTATAGTGGATTTTGGGTCGTGACAGCATGGTATCAGAGTGTTAGGTTCACTTAGGTCTCACGAGTCATGAGCAAGTCTAGTAGAGTCTTGCAGATCGGTACGGAGACGTCTGAACTTATATTCGAGAGGCTACAGAGCTGTTAGGAGCACTTCCCTTCTTGATTTCCTCATCGTGCGATTTGATTCCACTGAGGCTTGTGCCTTTATTTCCTTCCTACTCAATCTTGAGCAATGTGGGGCGCTTGTTATCAATTGGGCATCGAGAAGTAGTAGTGGTATTGCAGACGCGGTGCAAGATGTTTTTCCCTGTGTGTTCCGGCAGGCTATTATCGTCGTCTTGCGGAAGGATGTTCTTTTGTTCCAGCTCAGTTTCTGTATTTCCTTTGGTTTCGAGATAGTGCACAGATTGCTATGATGTCTATGCATTGTTATCGTACAATGATGGTGTAATGATAGGGTGTTTTTTATGTGTCGAGGCACTGAATGACCTTAAAGGAGGATTTCTCAATGCATGATTTAGATGTTCTGCATTAAACTCCAATAGAGGAAAGGCAATCGGTCTATGGACGTTCAGGTTTGGGTTGATGGAGTAACAAGACTTGGTATTTTCGGGCGTGGTGGAGTTCTCAATTATGATGTAGAGTCGTCATCCTTGTTGAATGCATTAAAGTTCGTTGGTGTTATGGTCTTCTTTGATTTTCCTCTGGGGCAGGGTGTTGTGAAATGGTGCCGGGGGAGCGTTTATCAGAGATAGCAATGTGTAGCGGTTTTGGGATCGAATTGATGTTTCTAATGTTGATGGCTCGAGAAAGATGGTCTTCCAGGAGGTTTAGAGTTGGGAAGAAATTTATTAGTTCAGGTGCTACAGAGATGGATTTTGATTTGATGCAACATTTGGGTTGCGAAGTATGAGGAAGGACATTGCGAAAGGTGTTTTGCGGTGGTCAAATTACTAAGTATGAAGAGCAGAGGTCGAGAAGTTGCTTAAAGGAGGTGATTTAACTGAAGTGAGACTGGCAGAGTAGCATATGGTTCTGTGATAGGAAGCCACTTGCCTTGAAGAAAGTTTAGAGCGGTTTGGGAATCATGGTGGAAAAGTGACTAGGTCTACGGTTTGTAGTTGGGATAGTGGCTACTGTACTGAGGGACATTGAGTATGGCAGAAAGGTGTTGGCTTGCAATGAATAGGGGTGTGAAAACTTGATTATCGTTGGGATGCAACATGACTTCGAGTTTAGAATGTATTATCGCACTTTTAGTTGATGTCAGTGGGGAATGAACGGACTCGTACAGCTGGTGGATGAGCACGTGCTCAGGAGGGTTTACTGATTTCGTGGTAGTTGTACCCAGTACAACGTCGTTAGGAGATGTCGATATGGAATTCCACATGTGGGTTATCTCCTGTGAACAGGTTAACGGTTGCACGATTTTGATGAAGTTTCTACAAAAAATTCTACTTGCTACCCGAAAAGGGGTCGAATACGTGATTGTTGCCGATTATTCAAAATGTTCATGAAATGTTTAACAAAAAGATTTCGAGAAATTTGGCGGGTTAAAGGTGCGAGATCATGGTAATTGAGAAGTAGGAATCTTTGTGGGTTCTAGGTTTATGTGATTGTAGCTTAAAGCTAAGTGGGGGAGCTCACCGACTACGATTGGATTGCGTGGTTGTCTGCTTGTGCAGCTTCTAGTTATCGGTGCATTGGTGGAATATTTATGACTAAGAAAAGGAAACATCAGGGTAATTCAACAAAGAACTTGATGGATGTGTGCTATATTCGGCTTTATTGGTTCATGTTCAGGTTTTTGGGAAGACTCAGAGTTTATGCTTTGGTAGATGTGATGTACAAGGGAAAGAGTTCAGCCCGTTGCTTCTTCGAGAGGGTGTTCATGTGCTAGTAGAGCGTTGGAGTTTGGTTATATTTGGGACCTGGTCAGAGTGGGTGACTCTTGACAACAGTCCTAGTGAGTTCAAGAATTAAAGTGCAGTGCTTAAGGATTTCGGGTCCGTTGGGTGGTTAAGGATCGATTTGTTGCGTGGATTACGAAAGGGTCTCGGAGTGTTCCATCTTATCATCGGGTCTGCAGTGCAGTATTGAAGGAATGGGAGAAATAACTTCGGATTCACGGAAGGTCTTGCAGAATGGGTGTAACAGTTAGAGATGCTATTGTGTTGCATGAGGAGGGTATGAGATGGTTCATGGGTATTGAGACGATGTGGTCTCGTGAATCGGGTCATCCGGGGAGGAGTGTTGTTGAGTTTCGTTATGTTCTGGAATGGAGCTATTATTATTTCTAGGGCAAGTCAAGAGTAAATTGAAGGAAGTGAGGTCGGTTAGTAATGGTTTGAATCAGCATCATTGTAGCAATGATTAGTTCCTTCGGCGTGTTAATTTATACAAGTGGTTGGTGATTGTACGTGCGGCTTGAAAACCGCCATAATTTTGATTGATTTGGGAGGTATTTGATTTTAATGGCCTTGTTATGTGTAAATAGATCCCGAAAGTGTTATGGCGTTTTAGACGACGACCTGAGGTTTTTATTTTCTACGGTTATAGGAATTCAGTTGTGTGTTGCAATGGTTCTTCTGAAATGAGTTAAGTGAAACGTTTCTAGCTAATGGAGTGCTTATTCCACTAGTAGTTCAGGGGTTATGATGAATTCTGGTATTCTCGCGTAGCGGCGGATAGGTGCAGTTAGCGGCATGGGAATTGAAAATGGAGGATCAAGGTTGTGGTTCAGTGTTGACAGGAATGTCACGAGCTCGGATGAGTAGGGAAGAATTCAGATGTTCAGAGTAAGTTGGCATTTTCTTTAGTGTCATCTGAGAACAACGTTCTGTGTAAGAGGCTTTATGTATTGATTTGGGGATTCTGGATTTGCTTTACAGAATTAGTACGGTTGGTGGTATGGATGTGCGGACTTTGCTACCTGGGCGGATGGTTATGGGAGCGTACCCCACGAGGAAATTTGTATAGGTGTGACAGGTTAGTCACCTGATTGTTAAAGATTGAAACCAAGTACAGAGACTTTTGGTACTATTGTTAATGTGAGAGTTTATGCTTGGAAGGCGCTCTATTCCCTTGGTTATGAACTGTGGAAGTTGGTCCGGAGTGGACGTCTGCTCGTGTGTGTCATGAATGAGGCCATTGCGGATCCTTGGAAGGTTATTGGCCCAGTATGGTATGATCAGAATCAGTATGAGGTCCGTTAGTGGGTCTAATGTGAATGTGTGCCCTACGTCAAGTCAGATGTGTTTATTTGTCATAGCATTGCTTACGGAGGAATCGTCTTGCATTGGATGTTATTCCCGTCGTCAGCTATTCCATGTAAATCCTTATTGTGCCATGTGGCTTGTGAGACGTCTTGATTATCCGCACATGTGTTGAGGTCCCATGTAGCTTGTGGTGTTATATGAGCAGGATGACTCTCGAGATGCAGGTCATTTACTGCACCTTAGTTGTGCTTGGGTTTCGTAGCGTATGGCGCTATCCGTCTCCCAAGGATTTGTAATATGCACTTGGCGTGTTTGTGGTCGATACTCGGGCATTTCGTAAGTATAAGCGTCACGACTTGATGTGTGTTTTCTTCTTGATTGTTATGTGCGGATTGGGTGGCATGCCGCCGCAGGTATATTGTTTGGATCGGGTGGTAGGCTGCCACGGGCATGTTATGTGGATCGGGTTGCAAGCTGCAACATTGTCATGTTTGGATCAGGTTGCACGCTGCAACAGTGTCATTAGTTTCTACACATCTCTGCCATCGTGGCAGTATTTCGAGAGTTGGAACAGGACTTATATGCGTCATGAGGCGTATTGCGGGCATCAGATTCATGAAAATTTTAGCTATATTGGTCGAAGGATGTTATTATGAGAAATCGACTTATGTGGTTCAGGGTGTGATTTCAACATAGGTGTGTGATCATGTTTTGGTACAGTGTGTGGCGATTGATACGGTGTTCGTGTGTTAGAATCAGGTCTTATAAAGAAATTTAGAAGTTGGAACTTGGTTCTAAAGCTTATTCGCTAAGGCTATGGGAGGACTTTCAGTATTGCTCAATATAATGTGCTCAGCTGGGTTGTGGTGGCACGGGTAGGTGCACGAGTTGTTAATAATGATTTTGGACAACTCCGGAGCAGTCCCTAGCACGTTCGAGGACGGACATATGTTTAAGTGGGGGAGAATATAATGACCCGACCGGTCGTTTTGAGCCCTAGCGCGTCATTCAACGGCTTGATGCCTTGAGTAGCTTCACTTCAGGTATTATGACTTGTACGTATGGTCGGAATTGAATTTCGGGAAGTTCGGAGTTGACTTGGAAAGAAAATTCTAATTTCAAAAGCTTTAAGTTGGAAGAGAAGGTTCCAAAAGGTTCATATGATGGTTTTGGACTTGAGCGTATGTTCGGGTTGAGTGTCGGATCACCCCGGGAGCATTTCAACGCTTATTATGGAAGATTGGCATTTCGAAAGTTTAAGAATTTCTTAAGTTTGACTTGAAGTGGATTTTGATGTTATCGATGTTCGTTTGGGATTCTGAGCCTTGGAATATTTCTGACTTGCACGCAATGTTTGGTCTCATTCCGGAATGTTTTGATATGATTCAGACGCGTTCGTCAAAGTTTGGAAGTTTGAAAGTTTAAAGAAGGATTTTGATCGTCGATTCGTCGTTTTGATGTTGTTTGGTGTGATTTGAGCCCTCGAGCAGGTTTGTTTCATGTTTTGGGACTGGTTGGTGTGGTTGGACGGAGTCCCGGGGGCCTCGGGTGTGTTTCGGGATAGTTTGGGATCATTTCTCCCTGTTTTTGCTATTGCTGCTGTTGTTGCTGATTCCAGTTTTGTCCTTTGTGAACGCGAAGGGATTCACACGTTCGCGAAGAAGGATTTGTTGGCTGCTGAGATTTTTGTGCTTCGCATTCACGACTAGTAGCTCGCTTTCGCGTACGTTTGGGCGGCAATTCTATGCGTTCGCGATGTCAGCTTCGCGTTTGCGCAGGGATAGCTGGCCTGAGGGAGATTAGTCTTCGCGTCCGTGATGGAGTGGATGCGTTCGTGATAGAGCAGCCTGACGAAGCACCGCGTTCGGGAGACGAACCACGCGTTTGCGAAGAAGAGTTTTGGGTCCTAAGTTTGTTGAGCTTCGCAAACGCGAGGGCAGTGCTGCATTTGCGATGAAGGTCGCCTGGGCAGTGTATAAGTTTGCAAAAAAAAAAACGGGTTTTGACTTATTTTATCTCAAATCTTCCATAGGAGCCGAGCTTGGAGCGATTTTGGAGGAGCTTCTTCGTCACCCATCACTAGATAAGTGATTCCTTCACATTGTGAGTTAAATACATGAATTATACATGGATTTGATGAAAATTATGGGATTTTGAAGAAAACCTAGAATTCGGTATTTTTGGATTTTTACCACGAAATTGGACATGAAATTGGGAATAAATCATATATTTGAGTTCGTAATGTTATGGGTAAAGTTTATCTTTGAATTTTTTTTGAAATTTGGGCACATGGGCTCGAGAGTTGGCTTTATTGACTTTTAAAGCGGAATTTGGGATTGTTATGAATTGATTAATTATAAGCATTGGAGTATATTTTGATTGAGTTGCATATCATTTGACTAGTTTCGGATCGTTTGGCTGGAATTGAAGAGTTAGAGAGGCGTTGGAGTGGTTTTGAAATTTTGGAGCGAGGTAAGTCTCCTGTCTAACCTTGTGAGGGGGAAACTACCCCTAGGTGATATTTATTGTTATGTGCAACTAGTTATGGGTGCTATGTACGCACGAGGGGACGAGAGTCCCTATGTAGCTAAAGCATGTTTATGTCCGGGTAGGCTTAGGATTTTATCATATAATAATTGACTTATTTGAACTCGTTCTGCTGGCTTAATTAATTAAAGTTATAACTGAATTTGATTTAGAAATAAATATATGTATACTACGCCGAGCCTTAACACTTTGAGTTGTGGGCGAGTTATTTGAGAAACGGTAAAGATTATAATCATTTTGTGCTCATGTACTGTATTGTAAGCATGTGTTCGTAATTCGGTTACTTCCTTCCTTTCTTGTGGAGCGGGCCGAACGCCTCGGCAGTATAATAGATGCATCTATGGTTCGTGCCGCTCGACCCTCGGCAGTTTACACAGTATTCTGGATCGGGCTAAACGACCTCGGCAGAATTGTGCGTTATATCGCTAGTAGTCCGAATATTCACGAGATAGACTATTCGCTGATGCCCGACATTTTTAATGTATTCCTTATTTATTTGATATTGCATTTGACATTTTCTGAGCTGTTAAGATAGAATACAAGATCGAGAAATTTATATTTTAAAAGAAATATTGGAAGATTATGAAATTTATAGATTTACCACACTATCATTGTGCACTTCATATCTGTTATGAATTATTATATTATTTTATTGGACCTCGAGTAAATGTCGATGTCGACCCCTCGTCACTACTTCTCCGGGGTTAGGCTAGATACTTACTGGGTACGCGTTGATTTACGTACTCATGCTGCACTTCTGCACTAAATGTGCAGGATCTGACATATTCATTTGGTGATCATCTTTGCGCGTAGGCACGTCTATTGAGGAGACTTTATGTGAGCTGCAACCCAGGCTGCGCATCGCAGTCCACTGAGTCTCTATCGTACTATTTATTTTATCCTGTCTTATTTACATTCTAGACAGATGTTGTATTATTGCTGTACTCCTTAGAAATTGCTCATGTACTTGTGACACCGGATTTTGGGGATTCCTTCGGGTTGTTCATTATTGTGGTTCGTGTAAATATTATGATTTACCTTGTAAATTCTATTTTATACTGTTTAATTATTGAAAATTATGATTTCAAAGTAATAAAATTAGTAATCAATTGGTAAATCACCGTTGGCTTGCCTGATGGCGGCGTTAGACACCATCACGACCTATAGTGAATTTTGAGTTGTGACAATTATTGTCGTCAAAGAGAATGTCTACGGCTACTGGTTGAGACATTCAGAGAAGTTAGAAATGAAAAAAAATTTATCAGTTTAAATTTTAGTAGAACAACTTGAAATGAAGAAGAAAACAAAAACAAAAATGCTTTAAGTTTTAATATTTTTCCCGCTTCTCACTCTCCTTCAAGAGTGTATTCACTCTCTAGGTCACATGGCCCAAAAATGTGGTATTTTTTACAGTTCAAACAAAGTCTTGGGGGTCATAGAACCCCGCAAAGTATAAGAGTGCATCTAGAAAAGTGGGATAACTGCAATGGGATAATTATGGATTATTCCTTTTTATATGTTAGTGTTGTGATGGTTTGGTCTTCAGCTTATCATCCGCCTATATAAAAATATAATGTCTAATTTTTTTTTTTGAAGGCAGTCAAACCTATTTACATTTTACTCCTACAATATATGGAACTTTGAAATACTTTTTTCATTCTTAATATTAGCCAAATACACATTAACTATAGTATTTATATGTCCAATTTGGGATGGCAAAATATCTATGAGACGGAAAAGAAATATGTTTTGTGTAAAATACCCACACACACAAACACACACACAAAAGAAGAAACTAATGCAGAGAAATGAGATCGTTATAGCTTCATTCACCGTGTACTCGTAAATACTATATATGAAATTAATAGAGAAGTATGAGTCAAAGCATCTCAAAAAGAAAGTGCAACTTTACACTAATTGGTATTAATCAAAACTAATAGAGAAGTCGTATGAGTTAAAGCATCTCAAACGGAAACTGCAACTTTACACTATTTGGTAATAATCAAAACAAAAGCAATAGACTTGAAATTGAATGTCTTAGATCCTATACTCAAGTTTATCAGCTTTGCAAAGAGGATTTTCCTTAGCTAAAAGCGCACGTCCCATAGACTTGAAATTGAATGTGCATGCATGTTCCACTGGGTACCTATGAGTCCTGCAAAACATTCCACCACACTTACAACTAAACCCTATTAATCCCACCTTCTTCTTACAACTCTTGCACCTTTCTGTCTTCGTCTTCATCGTCAAACCATCGTCGTTTCCAGTTTTAACAGTATCATCAACAATAAAAGAAGATAACTTTTCAGATAAAGCTATTTCACTCTTGGCGGATTCTTCTTTCAAGAAAGCTTTATAGCATTGGGAACAAAGGTTGTGATAGCTTGGGTTACCATAGAAGCCGCAACCCCTTGCGCATAAACTTGTGTTTTCTGCTTTGTCACAAGAAGTCATTCTTTTCCCTTTGAAAGAATTAATTTTCTTCACTGGTAGTAATAGTAGTGTAGTTAGCTCTTCTCAATTGATGAGTGCAGCGGATCTTGTATTTGACGTTATATATAGAGTAAGCTTGTAATCCAAATTAAGATCGAACTGGGACTTTCCTAATTTAATATCCCTCTCCCCTTTTCGTTTGGTTTTTGTTTGAGCATATTTATTATTAATATTTGGAAATCCTTGCCCGACACAGATTGGGACAATAGTTAGTGGGTCGATCAAAGATTTCGGTCTTCTTTAATATGGATATGGAATGTTGTTTATATCCTTATTTAACTTCGCCTAATTGTCGGGGCATGCAATTTTTTTTCCTTTTTACTTTTTTGGAATAAATGATCTAGAGTTACTAACTAGATGAGCACCTAAGTGGCATGTTAGAGATGCAGGTCCTATGTCCACCGAGCCAATCTCTTTTTCCTTTCCCCTACCCCAACATTCTCCTTCTCTCAAACCCTCAAACATTTGAAAAGAACAAAAGAAATAAGAAAGATATAAAAGTAAGAGACAGAGAGAGAGATCTATGCATCAAGTCCCTGTAAGAGTGAGATAGAATAGGAAAAAAAAAAAATTAGGCCAAGCTTAATATAATAAAATTAGGATATAAAGAGGGCCGAGGAACAACAGCCAACACCAAGATCTAGATTAAAATTACAAAAGTTAGCCAAAAAAATATTAAAATTAGCAAAGTCCTAATTTGATTTCCATTTGGAAAACCAACTTTTTATGTGATCTTAACTCTTTTTTTCATTTTTTCAAATTTATAATCATTATTTTCCTTCATTGCCAGTAATTACTAAAATAGTAGGGAAAGTATTGCGTACTTTTCACGGCCACAAAAATTTAATTAAAGATGTATCTTTTACCGCAATATTATTTCTTTGTAAATTCATTAGATGATAATAAATTGATAATAGTATTTCTTCTGTCGATGTACAAGAATTGTTAAAATTAAAATATGTTAAACAATGTCTTGGTTGTTAAATAGAGCACGATATATTACCTTAACAGCAAATATATTCACTTTCGGGAAAAAAAGCTTTAGAATAAAATTAAGAAAATGATAAAATGCTGCAAAATACTTATAAATCTCACGATAGACAGACTATGTGTAACATATAAATCTTTAGGAAATAAGATAATTCATCTCGCAAGAGAAAAATGGCGTGCCAAAAGATTTTTTTTCTTTGCAGATGTTTCGTATGTAATTATCGCCTCTATTTTCTAGTAAAAACTAGAAGGTTTTTCTAAAAGCAGATTCATGTACTATATTCTTCGAGAAAGTAGAATTGCTATCAATGATATTAATGAATCGTTAATAGAAAAACAAGTACGATTAGCTAAATGCACCATATGGAATTTCCAATATCGAAGAGTTCCATATAGCAAATTGACCAAACTTTGAGAGAGGACCTCTAGCACTTTTCCTATTGAAGTAGTTAAGAGAGCATTAGTGTACTACTAATGATCATTGAACTCAAATCCAGAGCTAATCAAATGTTTTAGTTTGGTAAGGTTAATCAAGTTTGTTGACCGGTTCTTCAATTGGCTATAAAAGCACGCTTCTTCGATAAAAAGAATGTGCCAAAAAACGTTAATCAAAGAATTCTTCACACACGAGTGTGTGAAAGAAGACAATTAAGAAAGATTTCATATTAATATATATTATCTATAACAGACAGTACGTTTGCCTAATCTTTCTTTGCTGAAATGGTGCGGTTGGCATGTAGGTTTAGTTGCAAACGTCTCTAACCCACTTACCTTCTACTATATACATATCACGTATGCTATTTGCTCAGCAATAAACGAAAATGGCTATGACAATATACACCCCTCCAATGGCAGAAAACAACCCTTCTGGGAATTCCACCAATAAGAGAGAGAGACAACAAATTTCCATTCCATTTATCTGGGAAGAAAGACCAGGAATACCAATAAAGGATTGGAAACCAACGCCTATGGCTACTACTAGCACGTTTACGTTTACACCCCCGGTTAAGCTCATCGCCTCTGTCCCCTTTGAATGGGAAGAAAAGCCAGGAACACCACTTCCTTACTTCTCCCATACATCTCCACAAGAAAATATCATTGGCTACCCTTCAACTGTTCGAGATTTGCAAGAAAGTGGGGACAACTTCTGGGCTGGCCCAGGCGATTACATCAATCAGCATGGTTATCATGAAGAAAATGAATTGTCAGAATCAGAAGTTGAGGCATCTGATTCTGAATCAACATATGAATCCTTCAGCTCAGCCCCTTCCCTCCTAGCTAATGGCCTCATACCAACTGTGGACATTTCAGGAGCTATTCCTGTGGAGCAAACTTCTCCGACAGCAGACATACACGACAGCCAGCTGAAGAGTCCTCTTTCACCAACTTCTGAAAACGGCAGCAGCGCTCTCAGTTATGCAACCGGAACTACAAGTCTAGTTGGGCCTGCTTTGCTGGAAAAGCTCTTTCCTCTGTTATCACCTAATTCAAGCTTTCTTCAAAACAGCAGTTACCCTGAAAAAGGAGGTTCGCATGATCCTCCAAAAGCACTTAACAACAATTTAGATCGCGTCAACAACTGCAGCATCAAAATAAGGCATCCACTAACTCTAGGCGAGCTAATAATGATGAGCCGGCGAAGAAGTTACCAAAGGAAGACTGTGCAAATGCAGAAGCAGAGCATCTCTAAGGTAGTGTTCTGGAAAAACTAGTAAACCCAAAAACTAGTAAACCGAGGCATAATACTTTGAATTAAATAGCAGTAAGATGTTTTCCAATTAATGCTCTTTATACGTACCAGACTTAAGAAAAACATATTTCAACTAAGGCTGCAATTTCTAAAAGACATCTACTATAATACTTGTTGCAGGAACTGATGGACGATAACGCTTTTGGATGCTGCATCTTTGGAATTGGCAATAGCATCGGAGAACTGCACAACAAGTGGAAGAGGCAATTTCAACTCAAACTAATCTGAAAGATGCCCATCTTGATTCACAGTTTGGTACAACTTAGAAAGGGCTTAGATATCCCCTGTCACCTTGAACGTTATCTCTGTTCTCCATTCTTAATTTTTAAACTTGTGCAATATGTAACACTGTATCGTACTGCTTGGAATTGTAAAAGGCAACACGAGGGAAACTTTTGTATAAAGTGTCAATGATACACACTCTGAATTCCAAAGTAGGAACTGCGCATTCTCAGAAATAGATGACATAACTAACAGAGCAAATCCTATTTTAAAGCTATAAACAATTAAGCTGGGGGCCTACCTACGTTCAACAACTTTACGTATCCGTTCCATAACTACAGGAATGTCCTTTTCTGCTAATGTACTAAAACAACATCTGAACCATCCAGGTTCAATACAATGGCAAGCTGACCCTGGAGTCACGTTTATCTTAGCTACATTCAAGAGCTTCTCCCACAGCTCAAGCTCTCCCTTTTCATTATAAGGGCAAATCAAACTGCTCATATTAACCCAACAATACAGACCTGCACTGCTGTTCATGCATTCGATGCCAAATTGTTTTAGACCTGCCACAAATAAGTCAAACACTTTTCGCAATCTCTCTCTGTTTGTTCTCATATAATCATGGATGAACCCAGCATCTGAAAGCATTGCAACTAATAGCCTCTGTATTGGTGCTGAAGCGGAACAAAATCTTGTCAACTTTTTAGATGCAGCCACAACATTTTCATTGAAGGAATACAGAACACCGAGCCTAAACCCTGGAAGAGAAAGGTCTTTGGACAATCCATATATTATATGAACCCTGTCCCTGTCAGGATCCTCTTCATCAAGAATTTCAGCCATGCTTACGAACTCTTCACTACCGTAATTTGATCCAGCAAATATTTCATCTGATATTACATGGATGTTCTTCTCCCTCGCAAAATCTAAGAGACTATGTAGCATTTCCTTACTCAGTATGTTCCCTACAGGGTTAGACGGGTTTGAGATAAGTATTCCACGGACCTTTTGCCCTCGCTTTCTTGCCTGATTAAATGATTGATCAAGAGCATTGATATTCACTAGGAAGGCATCGGAGCTACGACAGTGAACGGGTATCAGATCTATGCCAGTTCTCCACCTTATGTCCCTATCAAACCTGCAGACAGAGTCTTGTTACATACGAGCTCACCTATGTGCATATATATTCAGAGGGAGAGGGAGAGGGAGAGGGAGAGGAAAGAGAAAGATAGGAGACGGAAAAAGACAATGTGATGTTATCTTAAATCAGGTTGAAAATTAGATATTACCCAGGATAATAGGGTGTGGGAACAAGCAAAGCATTCCCATGGTCAGCCAAACAAAAGCACAGAAGCTCAATGGCTGGAGTTGCACCAGATGTTAACACCATTTGTGACGGATCAAATGACACTTTTTCTCCCATGACCTGAGACATGAAGCCTGCCATGGCCTACAAGATTAAGACGATAATGTTACAATATACCCTTTTGAAGCAATCCTCTGATATTGGTGATATAATTAGAGTTTGAAACAAATAAAATGTCCAGAAAATTGCTTATTAGGCAGCAGACAAATTAAAGTGCCAAAAAAATGAAATTACAATAGGTGGAATATTGAAAACAAACCAAAATTACATGAACATTAACCACCACTAGTATATTTTAAATCCCAAAGAGAAAAAATTTGAACTCTTGGAAAATTTGACCCAGATTGGAGTAATCTGAAAATCTCAATTTAACCTGTTTTTCCATTAATGAGGCACATTTTGGCAGCCAGGAAGTTGATAAATTAAGATCACTGCCTTCAGGTCGCTGAAGAATCTTAGAAATCCAAAAGGAAGCAAACAGTACAGGACGGTACAAAATTCTGACTAACTGATGTTGTGAAAAGCGAAAAGCATTAGAAATGCATCAAGCTATGCTGAAAATTTAAGAACAAAGTACAATTAAAGCTTGTGCTTTAATCAAGAAAGGCATCGGTGAAAGAAAAAAAAGAAACAAATATGTAATGCAAGAAAAAATAACAATAAATACAAACAACAATTACATGGAAAAGAAACAAATAATAACTGCAATTAAGTGAAATATAGGGAGTCAGAACCATGCCAATCAAATTCAAAAACCATTTTAACTTTTTGATCCAGAAGCAAGGTGCACTTTTTTATTTTATGGAATAACGTAGATAATATTGTTGATATTGGGAGAAAACCTCCTATACAAGCAGTATACCAAAATAAATATCTATCCTACATATCTATCATCTAATTTTTTATTCTTAATCACTATCATATTATCCATGAAATTTTATAGCCATATATCTTTCTTTGCTAGCTGTATTTATTGTTTAGTGTCAACTTCAAGACAGAGACCACGAGAGCCAAGGTGCGTGCTTTAACGCTTTAGTGCCTATGCCAAAGATATGCCTACGCAATGTGAAGTACTCAGACTGTGTTTACACCTAACTTCAAGGCTTAAGTGCGCCTTTAGTGATGCTGATTAATACTCCTTCTTCCCAAAATCTAGTCCTACTCTTCTTGTTCTAAGGTTGTCACAAAATGTGGCCCTCTCTTTAAATAGAAGATTTTAATACATTTTAGATACTAGAAAAAGTTGTATCGAACCCACTTTTACTCTTTCGAATAATATAATTATGCCTCCAATTTTTTTCTTTAACACAACATTTAATACGACACGTGTTTCTCTTAACCGAAAATTTTGATTCTTCTCTTAATAAATCGCAATAAACAAAAATGTATAACCAAATTGGGACAGGACGGAAGGAGTAACAAAAACATCAAATTTTCAAGCAAAACCTGAATCTACTGCCTCAGCTCACCCCAATCCTCCCCATTCCAGGCAAAATAAGGACTTTACCTGTGAACATATATATTCTCGTAGTTTTCCCTGGTCATATTCAATGATCAGAAGATGAACATAATTTCAGCTCAAACCCATAACAACACTATACGCCTCAATCACAAACAAGTTGGGGATTTAGGCATAAATTATTTTCCACTAAACTCCTACTAGTTTCACTTACTCCTATCACAGTGTAAATATCTCATCAAACACCGTTTCCCATTCGCCAACCTCATCCTTCTATTATTTTGCTGAAAGAACTTTTGTCATACCACATAGCCCTTAAGGCAAGAACTCTCACCATACTCGGGAGCAAGTTCCAGTAGAAAAGATTTCAGAAAAAATGAATTGAAAATAAAATGCATTACCACTTTCAGCTCAGTCAATCCATCATGTGGCTGGTACGTAAGAATTCCATTGATATTCAATCTGTCACCACCTCTTCCAAGCATCGAATCGTTCAAATTGCTTGAAAGCCACTTCTCTATTAAATCCAGCGACAACTTCGAGCAAATACAGAAAAACACATTGCAAAATCATTCATTCTCCAGTAAAAACAATGGAGAGATAAAACCTATGAATTAGCAAGAATCAAAATAAATTCATAGACGATACCCTATTTTCTGCTAGTCCCAGATCAATAATCCCGTCTGGATTATCCAGTTCATTGTATGGATCCGCTCGGAACCTATCCATTCCAATGTAATACGGGGAATCATTCGGTGCAGCAACCAAACTAGCCCTTGACGATAAAAAGACGCGACCAATTGAACCACGAGTTGACAGATTCAAACGGGAAGACGACCGTGGTAACTCGGCGAGTTTCGGCGATGACGTGGACGGTGACGGAGGATTAGAAGAAGAAGAAGAAGAAGACGGCTTAGTACGGTGTCGTTTTAAGTAGAACTGGAGGAAGTAGAAAAGAGCACAAGGGATGAGTGAACCTAAAATAAGGCCGCCTCTGCCTTGAACTACACCTTGTAAGGGTACAACGAGTCTCATGCCTGAAGTCCCTTCCCTGCCTCTTGGCGGAGATGTTTTTGCGGTGTCGGTTTCGTTGTCTGAATTAGGTTTTGATTTACCGCTCCGGGTCATATGAGCCGCCGGATTACGACGGCGGGAAGGTGGCGATGTTGTCGCTGGAAGGGTTTGGCTTTGCTGCTCTTTTCTAGTTTTTGCTTTGCTTGGCTAGCGTGGAAGACAGGACTCTGTTGATCAAAATTTTAGCGGAGTGACAAATTGTCCGAAAATGCCCTTCATTCATTTTTCCCCTTTCTTTTTCATGTTTAATCGTTATTTACTGCGTCTTCATTCCATTTTATTTCACACTACAACTTGTTTGGATGGTTGTTACCTATAGTATCGTATTGTTATTTTAAATATAATATTTATTTTAATGATTACTTAAATTTTATTGTATCAAATTATTAAATTTGTTGTTGCGTAACGATAAAAAGTATCACTTTATGTAATGACGGATTTGGTGTGGTGGCGTCGTTACCTTGCTTTTTTCTTTCATTTTTCGCTTCTTTATAATTAAATAATCATATCTTATTCTTTACCCACTCTTTTATATAATAATTCTACTTCGTATCCAATTTTTTCTTAGTAATGTTGCAAGTTTATTCTCCATATTTTTGGTGCGTGACATTATGGAACGACGGTAAAAGATACAATCTATTCAAAAATTATATTCATCAAACAATACAAAACAGTACAATACAGTACAATATGATATGAAACATTATGAAAGTACTTACAAACAAGCTGTTAATCTCGATATGTATTTGGTACACAGTTACACACTAACGCATTTTTAATTATTTTTTAAAATAATATATTTATAAATTACATGAAAATTAATATAATTTATTGTAATAATTAAAAATATATAAGAAATTATAGTCGACGAAAAACCTTTTTGACTCTTTAAATAATACCTACGTCACATAATTAAATTAGAAGGAGTATTATACAACCCTTCCTTTTTCTCCTTTTGGTCAAGTTACTGTTTTACCTAGCGTTTGACCATAGATTTTTACTATTTGTTAAAAAATTTAATTTAGGAGAAGTTTGGTTTGAAAATAAAAATTTGTTTGGATATAATTTTTTACAATATATTTCACTTTTAAAAAATAATAAAATAAGACTTATACCCATAAGTTTTAAAAACTATCAAAAATACCCAACAACTCTGAATAAAATTCCTACAAAACAAGCAAAACAAATCTGAAGAAAATTCATACAAAACAAGCGAAACAAAATGTGAAGAAAATTTATACAAATATTAGCAGATTTTAGCAAATTACCTTCAAATTTTATCTTTGCGGTGGATTGCTACAGATTGGCACAACAACTTTGGCGAAGGTTTTCTTTTGTTTATAAAGAAGGGCAAAGCCGCGTGAGTTTAAAGAGAAAAAAGTGGGTACATATGGATTAGTTGGGTCATAATAACAGAATTTTTTTATAAAATACAAAAAATTGGGGCAATTTTTGAATTTTTTTTTTTAAAAATCAAACGATAATATTTTGGGCCAAAAACAGCTCTTGAGTTGGTTTTGAGATTTGAAATTTACCAAAATGTGAATAAAATCTATAAACAAAGATGTATTTGCCAAATTTGAATAACTTGGTAAAATCTATAACCAAACCGGAACTTATGAACTCTCATGTTACTTACTACTTCTACACTC
>MCJB01048908.1:85163-124476 GCA_002018475.1 Nicotiana obtusifolia
GGGGGGAGAGAGGGAGGGGGTTGGAGAATAAAAAGCCGCCACGGTGAGAATACAATTTCTTATATGCTTCCGTTTTACAATGACAATGGGCAAAAAGATTTCTTGTATGTTTCCTTTTTCAAGTTCATCTGAAAACGATTTCTTATTAGTCTTACACTTTTCAAATTATCAAAACATATTTTTACATGGCCAATTTTACGTTATACTTTCAAGAAAATTATCAATCTTAATAATAAGATAGTCGTGACAAAACAGTTAAACGAACAGATGAAATGAATATACACCAACATTATCATCTATAACTATAAAGAAGTATTATGTGCAATATGCTTCATTACATATTCGTACCTCATAAAATGAAAATAAGTACTAAAAAAACAGTACATATATCTAGGTTAAATTTTGGTTGCTCGTCTTTAATGGTTCAGATGATATCCGATTATTTTGATCTCGACAAATAAATCATGATACGGCAATCCGCATTAATCATTTACAAAAACTTGTACTTTATTTTTGGCCAAACCCATAAGCAACCCTTTAAAGTTGGCTCCACTTTTTATTTTGACACTTTTATTCAAGCCTTTTCCGTTTTGATAATTCAACTCATTTTCTCATGTGCCACATAAACACAAAATGCTGACCAGTCAAAAATATAAGGATAGTGTAATTTACTGGCGGCTTATGTTGGAAAACAACAAATGAAATGATGACATGTGGCATTTGTTCCCAAATAATTTAAAAATAAATTTTTAGAAAAAAAAAAAAGAAACTATATTTTTCAAGTACCCCAACTCTGTCATCTTCTCCGCTCACCCCATCCTCTGGTTCTATCATATTTCCACAATCACCAGAGCTTTCACTACTGAAATATTCACTAACTTCAATAAGAAATCTTTTCGCACTGGCTTTAAGTTGTCATTTCACTCAGATAATTTCTCCCGTTTCTCAAATTTATTTTGCCTTCAAATTTGACCATTATTTTTTATTTAGTTGATTCACTGCAATACAGAAAGAACTATTTTTTTGCATATCTGCATCAAGAAATTAAAAATTAACTTATTTATTTGTATATCTGCATCAAGAAACCAAAAATAATATTCTTACATAACTAATGAATTTAACCAGCTTTAATTGGAAAGAAAAATCTATTGACATTATGGAATTTTGTAACATAGTTTTGTGCTATGATGTTCTTGAATATCATAAATAGGGGTCAAACAGATTTGCTCATTTTTATGTAATGACGGAGAAAAGAATACAAGGACTGTGTGCACAATTCCGCCGTTTATTTATTATATTAGTGGACATAGAAGTGGGAGGGAGGGGTAAGGGAAAATGAGGGTGGCGTTTGAAGGGTTGGTGGGTAAGGGAAGGCCAGAGGTGATGAATGAGAGAAAGAAGGAGGAAGCAGAAAGAGAAATAAATCAAAACACAAAAAGGTTCAGCTCTTCACGCACTTAAAAGAGGTGCAAATCACACAACGTGACAAGTCAACTTTTTGTGTTTAAGTGGCATATGCAAAAATGAGTTGAAGTGTTAAAATGAAAAAGGTTCGAGCAAAGGTGTCAAAATAAAAAGCGGAGTCAACTTCAGGGAGCTGCTTAATGATTTGGCCTTTATTCTATCATGTATAATTGTCTATTTAAAGTTTTTTCTTAATAATTCTATACTAGATTAAAAGTATAAAAATTCTTAGCAAAATATCGTTTGCCTTTTTTACCTTTTAAAAATAGAGTGTTACATTGGACAAATAGTAACATTATTATTTTCCTAATATATAGGATTCTAAAATCCTATAATTTTAGTTATTATAATCCTTAAAATTTATAACCAAATAATAAGGTTTAAAGCACATCGGCCACCTTGACATGGTAATATATTTATTCCGACCTTGACATGGTAATGGAATTCACCATTTTCTACTTTGGAAACATTCTTTAAGCACAATTTCACGATTTTTAAAAAGAAATTATTAAACAATTTAAGCTATATCTCTTATATTACGGTTCAATATTTTTCTTCCATCAATATAATATCTGATTAAATTAATATATAAGTTATGTACAAGTCAATATTGTTATCTTTATCTAACTTTGTCTTCTAGAATGAACTTAAGAATATACAGTTTTTCAAAAAAAATAAAATCTTAAATGTTTCAGGATTATATTTTCTTGCTTGAACTTTAAAAGAAGTATGATAACTTGTGAAAGTGAAGTAATCACATTATAACTGGAACTAATTTTAAGTTAAATATCGACGAACATGATTGAACACTTATAGAATAGAATTTTTTTTCTTATTGAATAGCTAAATATGATCAATAATTATCATTTAAGGAACATAATTATACTTTTTATTTTATTTTATTTTATAACTAAATTACAAGTTTTAATGTAATATTTTTATATTCTTATAAAAATAAATTTTATTTGACCAATGTATAAAGTTTTAGCATTCACAGTACTTTAAATAATTAAATTTTAATTACCTTATATAATTATTTTCATATTTGAACGACACATAATTGTAATCACTTTCATATTACAATTAAATATCAAAAATTTGGGATGAGCTAATATTAAGAATTTTAATCAACAAAAAATTGAATTAGTTCTTTGAATGTCAAGGCCAAATAATTAAGTCTAAAAATCCAATTCAATTATTTATTAAATTCATCGTATAATTAAAATTATTTTTCAAGTTGACAAAACTCTTAGGATGACTAAATTTGTTTGCATAAAAATAGTATTTGGGATAAAAAAAAATTTAGAAAAAAGAAAAATTAACACGGAAAGTTTTATAGATAAGCCTTTTCAACTAAAGTATATATATTTTAAGGAGTATAAAATAATTTTTTTTATAATACAAACATACTATATTTAATAGTACTTACATAAATTTCTAAAAGAT
Organism: Nicotiana obtusifolia; assembly: GCA_002018475.1. Lineage (NCBI taxonomy): Eukaryota > Viridiplantae > Streptophyta > Magnoliopsida > Solanales > Solanaceae > Nicotiana > Nicotiana obtusifolia. The sequence goes on from MCJB01048908.1 coordinate 88,074, forward strand.
TATATATTCACTTACTTAGGTACATGCGTAAAACGCGTACGATAAAACTAGTTTTATAATATAATTCGACATTCCTATACAATACACGTCCTGAGAAACTAGTAAATTAAATAACCGAATCTACTGGAATCCGCCAGATAATCATATAGATCACTTGTTTATAACATAGTTGCTCCCTTTCACTTCTTAAATTTTCGTCACGTATGTTCGATATATCTTTGTTCGTTGTGCTTGAAGTATGCCATATATGTTAACAGCGTTCATTTACTGAAAACAGGAAATTCTTTTCATTTTCTTTTCTTGTAAATGATCACGTCTAACTGTGCTTCCTAAGCGGTTTAGCGGTCATTGCAAATATAATTCGATTTATAAGTCTGGAGTCGAATCCAACAGGGAATTAACTTACTAATTACAACCACCAGTTTCGCACGAATTCAAGTATTCAACCTTCAGGAATATTAAATAACGATTTGAATGTTTACTAACTAAGAGCAAAGTAAGTAAAAATGCAGTAATTTATAACTAGCAGAGTAGATATTGTGAACAAGATTTGGAAAATTCTAGGGTTATGATTCCCCTATTGTCGGAATCTCCCTCGCCATGTTTCCTATAAATTCGTCTAAGTATTCTCTACCGATCGTGAGTACTTTGCGTGTCGTAGCTCTTTCTCGAGCAACTACCACAATTTACTAGACGTATTCTCTCGAACTACGCTAGTTGGCACTAATTCACCGCTCACTACGATCGCACTAAGGTTTCGTTATCTCTAATCCCGCCTTTAAACCCTCCGTATTGATCTCTCAAATACGTTAGGAGTGGTGTTGTTCAACAACTACCTAAATGTGTACTCTCTCTCGAGCAATATACACACTAAATAGGCACAGTTAATTGAGAGCTCTTCAATCAACAACAACCAAAATATAGTTGAACAAGTAGAGAAAAATCAAAGGCAAATCTATACTAAACGTAGTAGAAAATCATCCTCCAATAGGTTCCATCAAGCCTTGGATTAGAAAGTTTAGCTACTCATAAATGTATCAACGATCGTCATGATGTTCAAAGACATTAAACTACAAAGTATAGAGATGAACGGAGTGAAAACTCATTTTCTTCTGGCTCCACCGTGCTCTCTAGCCTTTTTCTTCTCCAAAATAGTGTCCAACCCTTTCTCAACTCATTTGGGAAGTATTTATATGTTAGGGTAGAAATTCCCCAGTCCAAATTCGGATTGGAGTCTTTTAACCCGCTACTTTTAATTACTGAGCTATAGACCTCGCGAAGCCAGGCTTATAGCACGGTTAGCCTGGCTATAGACCTCGCGAAGCCTGATCTGTAGCGCGGTAAAGCTGGCTATAGACCTCGCGAAGCCTGGTTTGTAGCATAGTTTGGGTACTTGATGCTTTTGCGTTCTTTTCTTGCATTTTTTTATCCTCTGTTTGTGCAACTTTCATTCGACTATTTCTTCCGATGTTCCTACACAATAAACAACACAATTTAGCTCAAATGTCGCACAACTAATCACTAAACCAACAAAATATAGGGCGACTAATGTACTAAAAGTATATCATTTTGGCCTAATATCACCACCCCACACTTAAACGTTGCTCATCCTCGAGTCAACTACCAATTCCTAGAGCACCTTATTTTTTTGTAGCACATCCGAAGCACATCATACCTATGGCATATGCCTTCAAACTTCCCTTTACTTCATACCATACTTCAAAAATTTATCCAACAACAAGACAATATGCTTATAACAATCATAACCTCACAAACCGACTTAATATCACAACGCATTCATTGCTTGAACACTTAACATCATACAGAAATCTAATAACGTCACATATCCTTTGCAAAATCATGTGCCCTCACAACAAGAATAAGAGAGTAAGTTGAATCCACACATTCAAATCAAATGCTCAAATATATTTTATGAACTCGGATAAATCAATGAAATTCCTCACTTTCACAAAGAAGTCACATCCATGCACAAAGCACCATAGGCTTGCCTATTATGTAAACCTCTACTAATGTAGGCTTGCTCGATCTAAAATCAATTAGGACTTTTTATGGTTGTAATATGGGCTAAAGGACGGGTAGGATAAATTTAGGAATAGTGACTAACCCTCCTAAGCACTTTAACACATCACAAAATTAGCTTTAAGCGTATTTTTCTTCAACCCAACTGCAATTTCACAAACAATATCACTCCCAAAGTATTTCCTCTTTTATTAAGCACTATTTTAATTCATACCCACTAGCAAGGACAAGATATGCTTATTTTTCTTTGCTACATTTTTTTTTTCTTTTCAACCATATCCTTTTTTTTTCCTCTACCATTCCTGCTAGTGGTGTAATCCTTACAATACAAGTGCATCTTTCTTTCTTTCATTGGTTCCACTCAAAAGCCACCCAATTTCCCTCCTTATTTCTTTTCGCACTCATTTTATAATTAAAGTGCTTTAAGAGGTAAAAGGATCAAAACAATGATAATTAAGAACAAAGGGGTATAGGCTTGTAATGTGGTTGTCAAAGAAAAGTCTATAGGCTCAAAAGGGTTGACTAGGGATAAATTTTATTTGTGGTAGGCATTAATATCAAAAAGATCAAAGAAACCCTAAATCATTTTTCAGACCAAGCAAAACCTAAAATTTCGCTTCAACTCACATGTCGGGCAAGTTCTAGACTCTAATGCAATGATACGGACTATAAAATTTCTCACCGCACATGGCGCATGACTCAGTAAGGACGCGTCCATTCCAATACTCAAACAATTGCAAGTATTCACAAAGCCACAAAATATTAAGCGTCAAGCACAAAGTGACACAAGCCAAGAAAATGAGACATAAGCGTCAATAGACATGCTATCTAACTCAATAAGGCATCATAAGCAATTTCAAACTATAGGGAATGTAATACACATGCTAGACCCTAAATATGCTACTATCAAACAAGTCAAAGGCGCCTAGCAAAACTCATTTTTCCCATCCTTTTATTTCCTAAATCTTACTCTACTCTAAAGATAAAAAAACTGCTACCCGGTTCAACTACATCCCGTGGAAAAGAACCGAGGCACAAGAAAAACCACGAGGGATTATTACTACCTAAAATAATAAAAAGACATATTTTTAGATTTTTTTGTTTTTAAATTTTTTTGTGTTTTTGGTTAGACTTTAATCCCTCAAGAAAACTGCCTAGGAGATCCATCGTCGGGAAAAATCTAATATTTTATTTTTGTATTTTTTAATGAGATTAACTATTAAAGCAATCCTAAAAACTAAAGACTAAAGCTAGACTACTATACTATTTTTTTTATACGCTATGCTACAATATAAAAAAACAAAAAAAGAAGCTAAAAGAAATAATTAGTTTATCTAATATTTACAAGTCACAAAAAAATATAGAATCCCACCACCGCACACTTAATTCATGCAATGTTCTCAGTACATATATCAATCAATAAAAGAAGTAAGGTGGTAGGAAAACTCCCTGATCAATCATCCTCATCGCCCTCGTCTTCGAAGGCCCCATCTGCAGCCGTCCACTCTTCATCCTCTGCTCCCTCCTCAGCATTATCATCATCCTCTTCGGACTGCTCTGGCTTGGCCTCGGAACACTCTGGGGTATTGACTTCCTCATCCTCTGGGAGTCATTGGCCATCGCCAAGCCCAACCAGCTGTTGGGCATGAGCATTGAGCGGGAAACGCTCCTCCAAGATGGCCCTCTCCTCTGTAGTGCCGGCCTTCCTCTAATCCTAAGCTGCAAGTCCATCATCCCATATAAATGGGTTATAAAGCTATCATCTCAAACATTGCGCTCGGTACCTCTCAATGAGGCCATAGCAATCTCCTCCTTAACCCGGATACTAGTGATGTCCGTTAGTCGGAGGGGTGGAGGAATGACTACATCAAAATCTCGCTCCTCCTCTACCTCTTCTTTTCTCAAGTACTGAGTCAGCATGTTAGCGAAAGACAATCTATCAATTCTCTTGCCTTTTCTCACCTGGGCCATTTGGTAGCGTACCAACTGGCCCACATTCACTTTTTGGCCAGTCATTAGGAAGTACAATAGGCATACCCTTTCACGGCTAATAAGTGTCTCATGGTTGTGTGCTAGTAATTGCGTGTTGATCAATTTCAACCACACCTGAGCTTCCGGCTTCATTTTTTTCTTTGGAATTTCCTATGACGTTGGGTTTTCTTGTCACGAACCCAGGAAACCACATAATTGACACCACATAGAGTGTGTCTCAGCGCCAGATATGTTGGACGAGTGATGAAGTTATCCAGGGGCTCCTGTGGAACATCCGGAGCTCCCAAGTAATTGCATATAGCTGATGCCGAAAAATCGATCAACCTCCGCCGAATAGGCACTAGCTGCTCAGGATTATTCGGATCATAACCGGCATAAACTCACGGATAAGGTTTACATTGATATCCCTAGTGTTTCCAAACATGTAGCTCAACCCAAGATCATGAATACCCTTCCAAATTGCTTGATACTTAGCTTTTAGACGACGTTCATGAACAACCGACTCAGAATGTATATGTCTCAGCCGACAAATCTTATACCAGTCCTTGGCAAATGGGGTATACTCTTAAGTCCAAATTCTCGCTGTCCCTCAGGTTGTGGGTGTGTGGCTGCTATAGCTTCGACTACTTGCAACCCCTCAACCTGACTTGAAGTGGCCTCCCCTCCTTTCCTCTTTTTCGGTGGAGATGCGGAGGCAGCCTTGGCTTTGGAAGGAGCAGTGGCTTTGTCCTTGCCTTTTTCGTTATCCTTCTTAGGAGGCATGTTCATACCTACACAAATGAACATTAGTCAGTCTTAGAGGCGTTGAATCAATTCAAAACATGGTCTTCCGACCCCACACTTAATAGTTTATCACCCGATGTTCAACAATTTGGAGGCTACTCAGACTTCACCTCTTTATTTTAGCATGAGAATCAATCAATGGCACAATGATGTCTACTACAATCGCGATGTATATAGATACCGGTGAGCCCATCCAAACTTAAAATTTCAAGTGGTGCAATGCGACACAGCACTAGTATTACAATTCCGGAGACTATAACTCCAGTGGGGACAAAGGATGCCTTTGAGGCATTTAAGCAAATACTTAGCGTGCACTACTGCCATGGAAGTGTTTGTAGGAATGAGGGATTGCCTCACCCTTCCAAATCGGCTTGGGAATTTCATGCTACCACCCTTGTAAACAACAACAATCCTATGAGATTTATGGGATTAGGACAAACAAGCACATTGTTACTTTGAAGACATACCCAAAAGTTGTCCGATTTCATTACTCTACTCAATTCAAAATTTTACTGAGAAAAGAGTTAGAAACATACCTTAGATGCTTAGGAGGGGGATTGCTCTTCAATTGATGTTGCAAGTGAGTGAAGGAATGGATGAGTGAATATCTTCAGTGGAGTTTGTGTGTGAGGGGGAGGGGAAGTAGGACGGGTGGTGTGGTGTTTTAATTAGGGTGTGTGTGTGGTGTAGTGTTTTAATAGAAAGGAGTAAGAGGAAAAGAAGAGTAAAAAAAAAAAATTTTGAATGCTAAAGTTACCTGGCGTCGCGAGGTCTGCAGCGAGGTGGCCCTCGCTACATCCCAGGCGACGCGAGCTATACAACAAGATGGGAACCTGGCTACGCGAGGTTTGACGCGAGGTGGATCTTGCTACAGCCCATGCGCCGCAAGGTTTACAACGAGGAGAGGGCTGGAGATGCGCGCTATGCCGCGAGGAGTATACCTAGCGATGCAAGGTAGGCAGCGAGGTCCGGAGCGCACTAATGTGAATTTTGTTCCCTTTTGTGAACGACTCCAAGCGCTATGACCTCCTTGCATGCTCCAGTACCTGTTCAAACACCAAAACTTAACTAAAAACTTATTAGTGCCTAAAAACAGAAAGAAAATTCTAGTTAAGCTAACTTAAACTACAAATTGGGTTGCTGCCCAATGAGCGTCTTAGTTAACGTCGCGACATGACGAATACAACATTACAATGGGTTGCCTCCCACGAAGCGACTGATTTAACGTTGCGGCACGACACAGGCAATTGAACTTAAGGTTCACTCAACATATGAGTCTCTTACAAATGAGTAACCGATACTACCTTTTCCTCATCCATGCCAAGGTAATGTTTCAACCTTTTCCCATTGACTCTAAACCTATTCGTTCCATCCCCGGATTCAATTTCTATAGCTCCACTTGAGAATACTTACACAACTCTAAATGGTCCCGACCATCTAGATTTCATCTTATCCGGAAATAATTTTAATCTTGAATTATACAACAACACGACATCTCCGGATTTGAAAATTCTCTCTTGAATATTCTTATCGTGCATCATCTTCATCCTTTCTTTGTATAGCCTGGTGCTCTCAAAAGCATGGTAACGGAATTCGTCAAGTTCATGAAGCACTGTGACTCTACTCGTACCATCGGCCTCCATGTCAAGATTTAATTGCCTTAATGCCCAAAATGCTCTATGCTCTACCTCCACCCGTAGGTGACATGCTTTTCCAAACATCAATTTGTACGGTGACATACCAATCGGAGTTTTGAATGTAGTGCGATATGCCCGTAGTGCGTCATCCAATTTTTTTCCCCAATCAGTCCGAGTAGCATTTATAGTTTTGGTAAAAACACTCTTGATTTCTTTGGTTGATACCTCCACTTGCCCACTTGTTAATGGGTGATACGGAGTGGCGACGTTATGGCAACGCCATATTTCTCCAACAACTTTGCAAAGGCCTAATTGCAGAAGTGGGTGCCTCCATCACTGATGATCGCTCTTGGAGTACCAAACCGGGTGAAGATATTTTTTCTTAGAAAACCAATAACTCCCTTTGCATCATTTGTTGGGAGTGCCACGACTTCTACCCTTTTCGATACATAGTTCACAGCTGCCAGTATGTACTTGTTGCTATATAAGCTGACAAATGGTCCCATAAAATCGATTTCCCATACATCAAATACTTCTACCTCTTGAATTGGGTTGATGGGCATCTCATGTCGACGGGAAATATTCCCCGTCCGTTGGCACTCATCACAGCTTTTCACCTAAAAGTGTGCATCTTTATACAACGTCGGCCAATAAAAGCCTGACTCAGCACTTTAACAGCTGTCCTTACTCCTCAAAAATGGCTTCCATAAGGCGAAGCATGACATGATTGCAAAACAGAAGCTTGGTCTATCTCAGGAATATATCTCCGGATCATGTTATCAATACAAATCCTAAACAAATAAGATTCGTCCCAGAAATACATGCGACAATCACGAAAGAACTTTTTCTTTTGCACAGAAGACAAGTCATAGGGAACAATACCGCTCGCCAGGTAATTTGAAATATCTGCATACTATAGCGCTACCTCAAGGCTCGTGGCTAAAAGTTGTTCATCTAGGAAAGTCTCCACGATATCTTCCACCTTAACCCTCTTTTCAGCTCCTTCAAGCTTGGACAAATGATTGGCAACTTGGTTTTCTGTTCCCTTTTGGTCACGGATTTCCAAGTCGAACTCTTGCAGCAGTAGCACCCATCGAATCAGGTGCGGCTTTGACTCCTTCTTCTCAATTAGGTACCCAAGAGCAGCATGGTCAGTATAAATAATTACCTTCGAGCCTATCAAGTATGACCTGAATTTGTCAAATGCGAACACCACTACTAGTATCTCTTTCTCTGTCACCGTGTAATTCAGTTGGCACTACTCAAGGTTCTACTTGCATTTTAGATTGGATGCATGACTTTATCTTTTCTCTACCCAATAACTGCTCCCACAGCATAGTCGCTTGCATCACACATCAACTCAAAAGGTTGTCCCCAGTCGGGTGCCACTATGATTGGTGCAGTCACCAGTCTCTTCTTCAACTCCTCAAACGCTACCCTGCAGTCATCAGAAAACAAAAAGGGGTGATATTTTTCAAGCAATTTACACAAAGGATTAGCAATTTTGGAAAAATATTTTATAAATCGCCTGTAGAAACCGGCGTGACCAAGGAAACTTCTTATGGGAAGTTGGTGGAGGCAACTTCTCAATTATATCAACCTTAGCACGATCCACTTTAATGCCCTTACTTAACACGAGGTGTCCCAAGACTATACCTTCCCGTACCATGAAATGGCACTTTTCCCAGTTCGGTACCAGATTAGTCTCCATACACCTCTTTAATACTCTTTTCAAGTTCTTAAGGCAATCATCGAAGGAGTTCCCCACCACTGAGAAGTCATCCATCAACATCTCCATAATTTCTTCCACTATATCTGTGAAAATGGCCATCATGCACCTTTGGAATGCGGCGGGTGCGTTGCATAGGCCAAACGACATTCTCTGAAAGGCATAGATGCCATACGGACAGGTGAATGACGTTTTCTCTCTAACCTCGGGGGCAGTAGAGATATGGTTATACCCCAAGTATCCATCCAGGAAACAAAAGTAGGACCTCCCCGCCAATTTATCTAGCATATGATCAATGAATGGCAACGGAAAATGGTCTTTTCGGGTGGCTTTGTTCAATCTTCTGTAATCCATATAGATTTTCCATCGTGTGACTGTTCTAGTTGAGATCAACTCGTTGTTCTCATTTTTTACTACAGTCATCCACCCTTCTTTGGCACACATTGAACTAGGCTGACCCAGTTGCTATCAGAGATGGCGAAGATGATTCTCGCATCTAACCACTTGATCACTTCTTTCTTCACTACTTCTTTCATGTTGGGGTTCAGCCTTCTTTGATGATCTCTAGAAGGTTTGTGCCCATCTTTCAGTAGAATCTTATGCATACAAAATGTTGGGTTGATACCCTTTATGTCTGCAATGGTCCATCCAATTGAAGTCTTGCACTTTTTCAGAACCTGCAAAAGTTGTTCTACCTGCACATCTAATAAACCAGATGAGATAATAATATGCAATGTCGAACTAGGTCCCAAGAACGCATACCTGAGGTGGGATGACAACGATTTTAGCTCCAACTGTGGTGGCTCTTCGATTGATGGCTTAGCTAGAGGGGTCTTTCTTTCTTCTAAGTGTAAAGGATTGAATTCGAGCTCTCTTTTCCAGTATCCTTGGCCTTCAAGGGCCAAAAACCACTCCGCCAAGTCTTCACCATCTACCTCTTCTAGGTTCATCAGGCAGGTTGTTAGGGGGTCTTTTGCGTTTAGTGCCTCATCTTCCTCCTCCAAAATCACATCCACAGCTTCAATCAGAGAGCAATTAGCAACTCACTTGGTCGCCGCATAGACTTCTGCACATTGAACGTTATCTCTTCACCGTTCAGTCTCATCTTTAGCTCCCCAGTTTCACAATCAATCAGAGCTCTCGCAGTGGCCAAGAACGGCCTTCCCAAAATTATGGGCATCTCCTCGTCAACCAGGCAGTCTAGAATGACAAAATCTGCTGAAAACACAAACTTTTCAACCTGAAAGTACATCATCAAGTATACCTGATGGCCTCTTCACCGTTCGGTCGGCCAGCTATAGTAACATGGATGTGGGTCTTGCTCTTCCAATTCCTAACACTGTATAGATAGACAAGGGCATCAAATTTATGCTCGCCCCCAAATCACACAATGCTTTAGCAAAAGCATTGCTGCCTATTGTGCATGTGATTGTGAAACTCCTTGGGTCGAATAGCTTCTCAGCTATGGGTCTCATCACGACAACACTACATGTCTGAGTTAGTGTAACAGCTGCCAAGTCTTGAAAGTTGAACTTGCGAGACATCAAGTCCTTCATCATTTTTGCATAACCGGGCATCTCCCTCAAGGCATCAATCAGTGGAATGTTCACCCGGATCTGCTTCAACATCTCCATGAATGTCTTATACTGCTCATCCTTCTGATATTTGGCCAACCTTTGTGGGAAGGGTGTTAATGGTCGCTTCTTTCCTATGACTTGAGTTTGATCCTGCTCAGGAACTTTTTCTAATGCCTTATCTTGCACTTCCTTAGCCTCCTTTGCAACCTCTTTTCCTTGTTTATTTCCTCTTGGGCTGGCTGGATTCTTACTTCTGTTAGCTCAGTTGACTCATCAACCTCAATCGGTACTGGCACGAGTATCTCAGTTAGTCGGCTTTCGCAAGCAATTTCTTGCTCTAGATCAAGATCTCTACCATTTCTCAGATTCACAGTCATCAGCTGCTTCGGGCCCTGCTCTTTCGGGTTAACAAGTGTGTCCGTAGGTAATGTCCCTTGAGGATGATTGTTAAGGGCCATGGATATTTGCTATAGTTGAATCTCAATGCTCTTGATAGCTAAGTCGTGCCATACTACCTTTTCTTGCATCTGGTGGACCTTTTCTTCCATTTTCCCGCTGGACCCAATGAGTTGTTACATCATTCCTTTAATTTAAAAATAAAAATCATCCTGTCACACTATCTGTTGCTGTTGAGGTTGTTGATAAGCTAGTTGCTGATTGTACTCTTGTTGCCTTTGATAAGGCACAGCCTGACCCTATGGTCTTGCATCTCTAGGATTATTATTATTATTATTATTATTATTATTATTATTATTATTATTATTATTATTATTATTATTATTATTATTATTATTATTATTATTATTATTGTACTACTGTTGTGCTAGCCTATATTGTTGATTTTGCTGTCCCCAAGTCTGACCACCTTGTCTCTGGCCTCCATAGTTGCCCACATAGTTCATATTCTCTTGATAGTTCTGATTATCACTCTCACCACTCCACGAGCACATATATGGCTGATTAATTCATGATGTTCATAATCCTCCATTTGTCGTGTCAACTGTGTGCACCTGCTTCTGGCCTGACTCATCACTTTTTGGTTAAGATACTCCATTGCGTCATCATCGCCATATTCTCAGCCATGGAGTTGTTTGGGTCTAAAGCTACTGAGTGAACTACAGGAGTGATTGTAGAGTCTCTTGTCATCCATCCTGAGTTTTGAGCTATTTTATCAAATAAGACCTTATATTCTCTGAATTATTTGCTAAAAAATGCTCCTCCCGCTGAAGCATCAACATTAGCCTTCAAGCTGTCTGCCAATCCCATGTAGAACCTTTGCCCTAACATCTGATCTGAAATGCCATGATGTGGACACTTAACCAGCATCCCTTTGAACCTCTCCAATGTATCTTTCAATGTTTCAGCTGATTTCTGCCTAAAGCTCAATATCTCATCAACTTGCTCGGTAATCTTATTGGGTGGGATAAAACTTGTTCAAAAACTACTTGACTAATTCCTTCTAAGTGGTGATAGAGTTTATGGGGAGCGAATTGAGCCAAGTGTGGATGACCCGCCACATCACTATGCCACATATTCACCATTTGGCATATATTAATACCATGTGGAAGCTTACATAGAAGGAAAGCTAGTATTTGTGTGAAGATTCTAGAGAAGTATGGATATTTCCTTTGGAAGACCCTAGATGCCTATGGATTTTCTAGGAAAGTCTTTGGAATCTTCTAGGCTTGTTGAGAATTCTACAAAAAACCCTTATCTTGTAAATATCACTTGATTAACAATTAATATTTATACTCTAGCCCCTAGGAGACTAGTATATAAAGGATGCCATCCATTTGTAATTCACCAAGCAAACAATTCAAGTTCTCTCTAATATAAAGCTTCCTTTAACAATTCTCTTGTGTTCTTTTTACCATTCTCTTAGCGATCTTGAGTGTGGTAGGGCTGACTTGGCATAGCAAGAACGTGAGCAAGTTGTGCAAGATCGTGAGCGAGCTGTCAAGTGCCGCACATGTACTTAGTTAACGACTAAGGACGTGACACAAGTTTGAGCCTCTCCGTCACTAAGAATGGAAACAACAACAGTCTTATTGCTTCCGGTGTCACATTCGGTTGCCTTTGCATGACACAAATCGATAGGAAAATTTTCAGATGCTGCTGTGAATCTTCAATATAAGATCCTGAGAACAATCCTTTGTTCTGCAACAAATGTAGCATGTTGTTTGTAATTTGAAATGATTCCGCTTGTATGGGAGAGACTGCAATTGCGGTTGCCAGGTTTTTAGCGGTGGATTGTGCCCAATCATACAAGGCTGCTTCTGGCACAAGAGGTTCCACACCGTGATTGTTCGGATCATTCACATTGTTTTTGTTGTTTATTACGTCACCCATGTCTAGTTTGATTCGTTCCGTTGAGTTCTGTTGTCGTTTGTCTTTCTTGTTTGCTCGAATTAGTGCCTTGAAAGCTTTCTCAGGGTCTGGTAATGCTTCATACAGTTCACCAGTTCTTGAGGAGTTTCTAGGCATGCACCTGTAGCACACAAGACTACAAATGTCAGAGTTATCTGAATTACAAGTCGAGAAAGCTGAATAAACTACGAATTCTAACAATTCTTTAGCCATAATTAATAAACACCGTTAACTCTCCTGCAACGGCGCCAAAAATTTGATCGCGTCCAACTATGCTTCATAAGAGGTCTAGAGGTCGTTGCAAATATAATCCGATTTACAAATCCGGAGTCAAATCCCACAGGGAATTAACCTACTAATTACAAATACTAGTTTCGCACGAATTCAAGTATTCAACCTTCGGAAATATTAAATAACGATTTAAATGTTTAGTAACTAAGAGCGAAGGAAGTAAAATGCAGTAATTTATAACTAACATAGCAGATATTGTGGACGAGATTCGAAAAAGTCTAGGATTATGATTTTTCCTATTGTCAGAATCTCCCTCGCCACGTTTCCTATAAAATCGCCTAAGTATTCTCTACCGATCGTGAGTACTTTGGGTGTCGTAGCTCTCTCTCTCTCGAGCAACTACCACAATTTACTGGATGTATTCTCTCAGACTAGGCTAGCTGGCACTAATTCATCGCTCACTACGATCGCACCAAGGTTTCGTTATCTCTAATCCCGCCTTTAAACCCTCCGTATTGATCCCTCAAATACGTTAGGAGTGGTGTTGTTCAACAACTACTTAAATGTGTACTCTCTCTCGAGCAATATACACACTAAATAGGCACCTTTAATTGAGAGCTCTTCAACCAACAACAACAAAAATATAGTTGAACAAGTAGAAAAAAATCAAAGGCAAATCTATATTAAACGTAATAGAAAATTATTCTCTAATAGGTTCCATCAAACCCTAGATTAGAAAGTTTAGCTGCTTATAAATGTATCAACAATCGTAATGATGTTCAAAGACATTACTACAAAGTATAGAGATGAACGGAGGGAAAACTCATTTTCTTCTGGCTCCACCGTATCTAGCCTTTTTCTTCTCCAAAATAATGCCCAACCCTTTCTCAACTCATTTGGGAAGTATTTATATGTTAGGGCCGAAATTTTCCAGTCCAAATCTAGGTTGGAGTCTTTTAACCCCCGACTTTTAATTACCGGGCTATAGACCTCGTGAAGCCAGGCTTAAAGCGCTGTCAACCTGGCTATAGAACTCGCGAAGACTGATCTGTAGCGCGGTCAAGCTGGCTATAGACCTCGCGAAGCCTGGTCTGTAGCGCAGTCAAGCTGGTTATAGACCTCGCATAGCCTGGTCTGTAGCACGGTTTGGGTACTTGATGCTTTTACGCTCTTTTCTTGCATTTTTTTTGTCCTTTTCTTTTGCAACTTTCATTCGACTATTTCTTTCGATGTTCCTATACAATAAACAACATAATTTGGTTCAAATATTACATAATTAATCACTAAACTAACAAGAAATAAGGCGAGTAATGTACTTAAAGTATAGTATTTTGACCTAAGATCAGTAAACTAATAGTAGTATAAAAAGCTGTCTTGTAACAGTGGAAATAAAGAGACCTTCATATTGAAATGGTAAACGGGAATAATCGACGATCTTTTTCTCCAAATGGGAAAAAGAAAAAAGAAAAAGACAAGAGAGAAAGAAAACAACAAGACAAATTTTTTTCTTTATCTTTCTCATATACATAGGGGTAGGGAAGGAGAAATAGCCAAATAGGTAGCGGATATAACAACCAACTGAATTGCCAAGGATTCCCAAACAAGACAGAGATTCAGATACTAGTTCAATTAAAGATAACACTACCATCCATTGAGGAAATCAATTGGAACAGCGCATAAGAATTGGCGTATTATATTGTTGTCGCTTTAGGTGGATAGCCAATCAGAAATGAAGGAGCGTGTCTTGGAGTTGGGTCTATTATACATATCATATTGCCTTGCACAACACAATGACAACCACCCTTCTACATATGACTTATGAGCAAGTTAAAAATGAAAGCGTGCAGGAACCCCCAGTACTTCAGGTCTCATTGTTCTTCTAGTGGATGAATGATTTATCGGCTTCATGAAACGATTCGATCGGTCGTTTTGAGAATTAGCGTCCTGTTTGATGGCTTAAGGTCTCGAGCAGTTTCGTATCATGTATTATATGAATTGCGTGTATGCCGGAGTTCAATTTTCGGATGATTCGGGATTTGGAAGGATGATTTTTGCTTTAGGAGCTTAAGCGGTAAGAGTTGACTGGAGTTTGACTTCTGTGTAGACGACTCCGGAATGGTATTTTGATGATTCTAATAGCTCCGTATGGTGATTTTGGACGTAGGCGTGTGCCGAATTTGGATTTGAAAGTCCGTAGGTTGACTTGATACATTTTGGCGAAAATTGGAAAGTTAAAGGTTTGGAAGGTTGAGAGGTTTGACCGGGAGTTGACTTTGTTGATATCGGGTTCGGATTTCGATTCCGGGAATTGATATAGCTCTGTTGTGTTATTTGAAACTTGCATGCAAAATTTGACATCATTCCGGGTTGATTTGATATGATTCAGCGCGAGTTATGGAAGTTGAAAGTTCATAAATTCACTTATTTCGATTTGAGGTGCGATTTGTAGTTTTCATATTGTTTGATGTGATTTGAGGCCTCGAGCAGGTCCGCGCTATGTTATGGAACTGGTTGGTATGTTGGACGGGGTCCCGGGGGTCTCGGGTGTGTTTCGAATGGGCTACGGGCCATTCCTTCTATTTTTGGACTGTTGATTGCTGTTATCTGATGTTCTTTATCACGATCACGATGAAGCAATCGCGTTCACATAGTGTTCTACGGAAACTGGTATTTTGTTCTTCACGATCGCGTTCGCGATGATTTGAGAATTTTTTCCCTTCGCGTTTGCGTAAGGGGATACGCGATCGCGTATAAGGAACAGAAAGGGCATTAGGTGTCTTACTCTCCGCGTTTGTGAAGGTTGATGAAGATTGTGTGCCGCGTTCGTGGCTGTTCACTTGCGTTCGCGTAGGGATATTTTGGCAGGGATGTATATTTCATTGGGCAGAATATAAAGTACTCTATTTCGAGGGCTTTTGATATTTTATCACTTTTTGAGTTTGAGAGCTCGGATTTAGACGATCTTGGAGGGAATTTTCACGTGTTGGTTTGGGGTAAGTGTCCTTTATGTAGATTTGATTATATTTCGTGATTCCATCTTTGTTTTTAACATTAAATTAGTGATTTGAACGGGAGAAAATGAGAATTTTTGTATAAACTTCAAAATATAAAATGAGGATTTGAAGGTCGATTTGATGTCGGAATTTGATAATTTTGGTATGGTTGGACTTGTATGAGAATGGGTGTTCGGATTTTATAAATTTTGTCAGCTTCCGAGGTACGAGCCTGGGGTTGACTTTTTATTTTTCTTTAAAGATCGAAACTTTATTATTTGGAATTGTTTCCTATGGTTTTTATTTATGATATACAGTTATTTTGGCTAGATTTGAGCCGTCCGGAGGTTTTTTCACACGAGAAGATCATTTTAGAGTATCGATTTAGCTTCTTTGAGGTAACTATCTTGTCTAACTTTATGTGGGGGGAAACTATCCCTTAGGATTCGGGTTGATTGTGCTATTTTTGTTATGTGAAAGCCGTGTACGCAAGGTGACGAGTGGGTACACAGGCTATATGTGGCATTTGATCGGTTTAGGTTATCTAGACTCTTTCCATGCCTTTAATAGAATCGTCATGACATGTTATATCTCTCATGGTTAATCTACTCTTACATGTTCTATTTGACGTTGTTAGCACTTGTTCTACCTCTTACTTGTTATTTTGTCCTTATATGCTTTAGTTGCAGTTATTGCCTTCCTTATTGTCTTGTTACCTCTTTATTGTTGAGTCCCTTCCATGGCTCCGTGCTTATTTGCTACTTACCTTAACTGTTTTACTTGCACCTCTTAGTTGTCACATGCTTTACTTTTCCTATTGTTTTTCTTGTAGTATTTGTTGCAGTCCTTTGATTAATACGTGGTTCTTTTATTGCCGCGTACTCATACCCTTTGATTGTAGAGATTCTTGTAAATTAAGTTATTGGGTTGTTATTGTTAATGTCATTGTCAATTGAAATTATTTATGGATCGGGTTGCACGCTGCAACAGATGAAATAAAGGAGGATTCTGTTATTAATAAATGATGATACGATGGGATCGGGTTGCACGGCACAACGGGTGAAATAAGGGAGGATTGTGTTATTGATAAATGATACGGTGGGATCGGGTTGCACACCACAACGTGTGAAATAAGGGAGGATTGTATTTTTGATAAATGATACGGTGGGATCGGGTTGCACGCCGCAACGATTTGTGTACGTAATACTTGATATTGCTTATTGATACTATGGTGGAATAAGGGAGGATTATGATATTGATAAATGATGATACAGTGGGATCGGGTTGCGCGCGGCAACACATTGTGTGTGTTGTACTTGCTGTTGTTGTCATGTCTTGTGTGAGTCATGCATCCTACGTGAACTGTTGTATTACTTCAAGATGTCAATCTGTACTTCTGTGGTTACTTGGTGAACTGATTTTCAACATGAATCTACTGCGCAGTGTCATTATCTCATACTCTGCTGAGCTATTGGTAACATAACAGTTTTAAATAAAAGAATTATTAACATGCTTACCTTATGTGATTCTTAAGTTAAAACTCGTCATTTCATTTGGTACTTTACTATTCTTAATAGTTGTCATATTTCACTTTAATTGATTTCTCAACTTAATCTCTTTACCCTATCTGATATTTTTACTTTACTTAAAAAATCGTTATTATGTTTTAATTTAACAAATTCTATATTTAATTCAGTAGCTTATCCGATGCTTTATTTTATTTGAAAACGTTATTTTCTTTACCCAAATGATTTCTAAAATAAACTCATTTTCTCATTTGATTCCCCGTTTTTATGTCCTATCGTATATAAATAAATCTCTTGAACATTTTAATTAACATTTGACACAGATATAATGTACATGGTGACACGTGAATTTTGCCGTGCGAAAGTGATTTGGAAAAAAATGTGGGCACGAGGTGCCACACGTGTAAGAATTGAAAAAATTGTGACTTCTGATTTGAGATAATGAGGAGTGACACCTCGGGTAATTCTTTTTGTAAATTGTGCATTAGGAACGATTTGATTGATTGAGTTGTCATCTGTTTCTTTATTTCTCGTTTATTTCTTGTATTCGTGCTTATAATATTTTCACTGTTGATTGTAAATTTGTGATCCTTCTGTTGTTGGTCTTACATTGATGTTCTTTCCATTGTTAGCTTTAAGTTATATCCTGCACAGATTTGCATGTCTGGTAGGTGTCTTGACCTGGCCTCGTCACCATTATACCGAGGTTAGGCTTGATACTTACTGGGTACGCTGTGGTGTACTCATGCTACGCTTCTGCACATTTTTGTGCAGATCCAGGTACTTATGAACGAGTTGGTTTGAGACTTATCTCCGCGCGGCTGAAGACTTGAAGGTATACCTGCTTGACGTTCACAAGCTACGAAGTCACTTTCTATTGTATTTTATTTCCATTTATTCCTATTATTCGGGACAATGATGTATGTTATTTCTAGTAACTCTTAGAAAGGCTTATGGCTTGTACTATCGATTTTGGGGTTATGTAACTGATTTTGGTTCAGCTATGTTGTTACAGGTATTATTTAATGTATTGCAGTTAAGTTAGTTAAATTTCACTGATAATCAATCATGTATTAGGCTTACTTAGTCTTAAGAACTAAGTGTCATCACGTCGTCCTAAGGTGGGAAATTTGGGGTCATGACACTTCAAAATATGAGACTTTCTCTCAAGTTTAGTGATTTTTTAAATAATGAGCAGAAACAAATTCAAAATTTAACTAGTAAACGCAAGATATAAGTATAATAATATTCTTTCAAAATAAGGAATATCTAGAGACAGACTAATCGCTATTTGCTAGATTCTTTATAGCAAATTTAAATTTTTTGATCTGAGTGTCATTTTCTTATTTCTACATGATCGAGGTCTCAGGTCTATTTTGCCATGTTATTATAATTATTTTCAAAAACATCAAATCTTTAGTTTCAACTATAAATATTAATTAACAAGAACGCATTTTCAAACTTTCTACAGTTCGATTCTTAACATTCACTTAGATTAACCTAGTTATGATAGGTTATAATTCCACTTATGCCGATAGACAAATCTAAAGACATGATCCCTTTTTTTTTATTTTTTTATTTTTTTTATGGTACAACAAGTTTGATTTCCATATATTAAATGTTAATGATTTGATTAGTCTATATCTACTCGTGCTTTAGTGTTTTCTTGCTTTACTTCTCTCATTCTCATTATACTCATGTGCTTTAATAAGTTCTTCCCGACGTATAGCACTCCCTGTCTTAATGTATGTTACTTAAAGGATCAAGAGCGCTCAACAATGCATTTCAAGAGTTAATCAGAATGGGAAAAAAGATCTGATCATTGGTTCTATATAAAATTTTCGTCTTGCTTAAAACCAACTTCTTAGTTAGCTAAATATTAAATATATAACATGGTTCAGTAAAAGCAAATCAATATCAAAATTGGATTGAAATTTGAACACGTATCTTCCTCCTTGAAAGGGGTGACACTCAATCCAAAAAAAGAAACACTTTTCTTTATCTTTAAATCAATTTCTATGGCCAGAAAAAAAAAATTTCTATGATATGAACTTATTTATAATTCTATTTTTTTTTTGTGCTCCGTGTTAGTAGGGAATGAAGTCTTGGCTTCAACAGAAGTCTTTTTTTTTGTGCTATCAGTTGAACTAATATTGAAGAAAATGGAAACTTTATCTCCACTATCTTCAGAAGGTAAAGTATCACCATTCACCAGATTGTGCACCAGTAAAAATTTGTTGCTACAATATTTTACATAGTAACCCACCGATCAGTGTGCTCTTCTTGATCAAACTTGATTATTAATACTTCATCTTGATTTTCTAAGTTACTGTGTGTTTCTTCTGTTAACAAATTTAATAATCGAAGTGATATTTTGTGGATCAAGATGAGTATGCTGTTGGATAACTTGAGGGGACTGAGCTTCAAGATAATGCCAAGGACTCTCATAAAGATGGACAGTCAAGTCGCACATCATACAACATTCAAAAAGAACGTGTTTTAGACTCCAGGGAATCTAACGCCTTTTTGGGGCTATCTTTCAGAAGGCTTATTAGGCTTTTGGACCTAAAAATTGTATTTTTTGAAAAAAAAAAAGTGTAGTATTTGGCATTAAATTGAAAAATAATATTTGAAATTTGAAATTATATTTAGATATGTGTTTCACTTGAGAAAATATTATAATTTTGTGAGTGGGGAAAAAAATTTTAAAATTTTTGAAAAGTGATCAAAACCAATTTTTGGTTTTTCAAAAACTCATTTTCAAAA
Source organism: Nicotiana obtusifolia (assembly GCA_002018475.1). Taxonomy (NCBI): domain Eukaryota; kingdom Viridiplantae; phylum Streptophyta; class Magnoliopsida; order Solanales; family Solanaceae; genus Nicotiana; species Nicotiana obtusifolia. The sequence goes on from MCJB01048908.1 coordinate 107,715, forward strand.
AATTTTCAAAAACTTGCAAATTTTTATGGACAAACGCATTTTTAAATTATTTATAAAAAAAAAATTATGGAGAAATAGGGCCTTAATAAAGTCAAGTCGCCTGCCTCAGGAAACTTTATAGCCCATTATTCACGCACTGGTTTGCCTCAATTGCCCTCTTCCCGACATCCTTAGAAACTTTTTATCCCACTTCATTCCTTATTTTAAATATATACTACAAACATGAGTTGTATCCATGGAGAAAGCTAACTCTTTTATTCTTTGTGTTGTCTTGCAATTACTCTGCTTGTTAGTGGCATGCATGGCAACAAACATAAGCACTGATGAATCAGCTCTTCTTGCCTTAAAAGCCAGAGTTACTCTAAACTCTTGTCATCCCTTAACCCAAAATTGGTCTTCTCAATCTTCAGTTTGTGACTGGAGTGTAGTCACTTGCGGATCTCGCCACCATAGGGTGAGAGCACTCAATATATCAAACATGGGCATTGTTGGAACCCTTCCGCCACAGTTGGGAAACCTCTCGTTTCTTGTTTCTCTCGATGTGAGCAAAAATAATTTGCATGGAGACATCCCTCAAGATTTGTCTCGTTTACGTCGATTGAAGGTGATTGATCTCGGATACAATAATTTCAGTGGAGAGATTCCAATGTGGTTCGGTTTCTTTTCTGAGCTTCAACTATTAATTCTTGATAACAACGGTTTCACTTATATACCTCCTGCTTCTATTTCTAACCTGTCCAAGTTAGAAACTCTCAGTGTTAGTAGCAATCATCTTCAAGGCATTTTTCCCAAAGATATTGGCAATCTTCAGAGTTTAAAGGATTTGGTTTTAGTCAGAAACAACTTGCAAGGTACATACTTGATAGGAGTACGTCGTACTTTTCTCAATTTGCATTTAATTAGAATGCTTTGTTAGCATTCATAAACACGTGATCTGTAGAAATCTGTGACGTTAATAGGTGTAGCATTGCATTTTAATTCAAGAAGTCGTGTTGCTCTGCCCTCGTAATAATACCCTAGCACTTTTGACGCAGTGTATAAATTTATATATAAAAATTCAATAAAATTGCAATAAATAATAGGTCTGAACCCATAATTTTAAAGTTGAACCTATAAAACTTAAACCCTAATTACTAAAGCCAGCTGTTTACCGATGGACGTCCCTCGCTAACAAAGCTTTACCGAGGGAAGTCCGTCGGTAAGTGATACGTAGGTAAATCGCTTCTCGGTAAAAGCGACCAACAGAATCCCTCGGTAATTACCAATAGAACCCATCGGACAGCCATCAGTACCTTTCTGACACAATTTGGTCAAACAATTTTACTTACCGACAGATATCCGTCGGTATATTATAAAATAATATAATCTCAAAAACATCCATACCAATGGAGATCTCTCGGTAAATTAAAAATAATAATTTTATGTTGCCGACAGACATCATCGGTATATTTAGAATTTCAATTTAAAAATTTAAAATTTAAAAATATGAATTAATTCATATTCCGATGGATATTCGTCGGTACGTTCAACAAAATTTGAAAATTTATTTTTAGTATACCGACGAACTCCCTCGGTAAATATGAATTCTGGGTTGACAAATAAATAATTTTTCCAACGAACTCTGTTAGTAAGTTCCTCGATAAATCTGGTATATTTTTGACAGGCAGTGCTTATTTTTTGCTGCACCACCTGCCAGCCGTATATTCAATAAGAACAGAAATGCAACCACAATAAAACATAAATTAACAACAATAAAACTTTATAAACTATCCAAATATCCAAATTATCCCATCAAACATCAAAATTATCCATCCGAACTTCATCATCATCCAATCAAAACTAAACAAAATGCAACCAAACTTCAAAAATGTAATATTCAAATGTCAACATCTAACTGAACAACAATCCAACCAAACTTAAAACCACTCCTCTATCTTCGGATTCCCCCACATCTTCTTCATCATTTATATTGTTTCTATCATTTTCATCCTCTTCATAAATTTGGCTTTTTGGTGGAGAGCGGGGCAGGCCGACTAAGTGGTTCACTTGAGCCTTGAGGGACTCGATGTCAAGTGCGGTCCTAATTTCTCTTCATGTTTTCTTTTTTCTCGTTCACTCGCATAGTTTCTAGAAAGTTATTGAATCGTTCGCCGCATTTTCTCAAACTCTTCTTTGCAAGGTAATGAATGTCACAATACCTTATAATCCACAAAAGAAAAGTGAAAAAAATACACGAAGAATTAAGATGGAGTAATATAGCGACAGTGATAACCACAAAACTATTGACAAGCACTCAAACTTTTTCAAAAGAATCTTCCAAAATTGCAAAAACTATGATTGATTCAACAACCATAATTGAACCAAATTTTTTTACGAATTGGTACCTTTAAACAAATGACATTTAGCGGCCGAGTAAATTGTCAACGGCAGGTGATGACTTAAACTACCTTTGACATGCTTAAACGGCATCCAATGAAATTCAACTCTTGAAGCTCACATGCATGAAAATAGAATAAAATTCAGCACCTAACTTCATAAAAAGTAACCAAAAAAAGTTCTCCAGCAAATAAACTCTTTAAGTTTTTGCATTTTTTTTTAATCATCTGTTCTGATTGCATAATTTGCGTCTACCATCAAAAGAAGTGCACCACTAAAATAAAATTTTGAATTTATTTGAAAATGAATCAGAAGTTCCAACAATATAATATCTTAGCTACCTTACCAGAAATTCTAGCAATGCTTTAAAAGATTTCACCTCTTGAACCATACACTAAGAATATTTACCAAATAATTATATCATAAGATGTACTCGTGGATCCCAAATTCTGAATAAAATTTCCTTTCTTAAAAGAGACTAGGTAAAGCAAATACTGCTTTTGCAAATCATAAGATTCTTGGCAACAGTAGGTGATGACTTAAACTACCTTTGACACGCTTACGATTGATTTTTGGCAACAGTAGATGATGACTTATATAGCTGAATCGTTCCTTTTGAAATCCTAAAGTTTTTAATTAAATAGCTCTTCCACATCATTTTGAACTCCAAATACTTCTTACTACTGTGAACATTTATATTGTTGCAAATTAACTTACCAAGGTTAGTATATATTGTACATTAGCAAGAGCTAAAACGGACTACGGCAAATTCATTGACCAATGTAGCATATGATATGTAAACCTGCTTGATTTCCATTTGAAATTCAGGAGATTTGGAGTCTATTAGCAGTCATCCTTTATCAGGCTCATTGATTAAAGTAAAAATCTCGCATATAATACATCAGGGGACTTAAATTCCTATGCTTAACGAGTAAAAGCTAGGACCTACATACAAGGATGGGCGAACAACTAACATATCAAAATCTTTTCAGCAATCAAAAGCAGGTTTCAATTCGTAACAGAGTTTGTGGACTGTTATTGACTTTGCACATTTTGATTTTTCTACTGCCATACAATACACAATTATACTGATGCTCCAACACAAAGATGCCATAATTCAAATTTGATTATAGAAAACTTAAAAATGGAACCACTATGAACAAAATCACTAGATAAGGATATTATTTTCAGGACAAAATCGTATCATTATGTCGCCAAATCAGAAGTCAGAAATCAACTCTCTTCCACCTTAAAATAACCCCTAACCACCAACAAAAGTAGCCTAAAACGGCCCCAAAAACAGCCTCTGAAACCCAGCTAACAAAAAGAAGAGCTTATTAAAAAAAAGGTATATACCTTGTAGTCCTCACTCGAGGAGATGATAGTTGCGTCTCGGAGGAAAGGCCGTATGCTACCTTTATACACGCAGCCAACCACGTTCAACCAAAATGGAAGAGTTTTTTCCTCTAATGGCATGATTGGCTGGCCTTACTCATCGGTTGGCTGACTCCTAGCGAGCTCTTCCAATGCTTGTTTATACCGATTCTACATTAAAAGTGAAATATAGTATATAAACAATCATTATAAAAGAGATTTTAAGTTAATCTTGATTTTACATAAGTCTCCTCAGCCCGTGGCTCAACCCAAGCTTCTTCCCCGACTTTGCTTTTTATGTGGGTCTTCTTCCAAAGCTCATCACGTTTTGCGGGTCTCTTCATAGTAGCTTCCTGCAAATGAAACAAAAAGAGTTAATAAATTCAAGTAATGTTAGAAAAAATCAAGACTAAGATCTTTAAATAATTACCAATCTCCTCCTAGCAGTCCCCATAGACACTGAACCACAAGTGTGCAACGAGCCACCCTTCTGAGAATTTTGAGCGGCTTTTGCCTGATCGCTCTTCTTTTTAAATTCCTCAGTGTCCCAGTATTTAAGAAGCTCTTCCCACTGATCTGGTAGAACCCAATCAGGCATTATATTTTTGGTCCGAGCATCAGAGACATGTCTGATAATTGATGACCGGCCTTTTTTATAAAATTGCTTGTAATAACATGATCATCGGCAGGGCTCCATGTGCACCTTTTCTCCATGTGCATCTTCATATAGGGCTCTATGTGCACCAGCCCTCTTTTCTGACCGCCTTGTTCTATTTACAATACTAGGTAGACGATTGACGTACATGATAATTAGTTGGATGAACCTTCAACAAGAATAACTTCGAAAAAAAGTAGAATTATTTTCAAAATAACCACTAAAGGAATACCTTTTTCAATACAACAACTAAATATCAGTCCCAAAATAGTTGGCTCGGCTATATGTTCATCATTAACTATGTTAGTGCATTTAAACTGATCTCACGTGGAACAACTTTTTTAATAGCTTTCTTTTTTAGATTCTACGGACTTGAACTAAGTCTATCCTTGATTATATGCTCTCTTTGGCTTTATTTCCGAAATTAAACCTTGCATGCATGTAATCATCTAATTTATACACCCATACTCAGCTATTTCATTTTTTTTTCAAAAACAAAAATGGATAATCACATTTGTTTAACGCTGAACTTTAGATGTGGCATTTATTTTTAGAAAGAATAACTAAGAATAATGCAACACATGCACAAATCTTACTATATATGTGTATGAGAGAAGAGTCCTTGATTTGCAAGAAATTATGTAAAAGAAAACTACACTCGACGAAAAGTGAAAATAGGTAAATTCTAAGGTATCAAGGAAAAGTAAAGCTTATCCATATTCAAAAGCCTTCTAGTATGGGCATGTTTCAAAGTTTTCATCTGAGAATTAACATTTGCTGTCTATATATGATGTTGCAGGTGTTATACCCGGAGAGATTGGGAATCTTCACAAGTTGGAGACACTTTATTTGCAATATAATAAATTAAGTTGTTCCATACCGGAAGAGCTCTTCAATATCTCTACGCTAAGAAGGATGTCACTTGCATCCAATAACCTTTCGGGTAGTCTTCCATCTGCTTCAAGCTACTGGCAAACAAATCTACATTGTCTGCATCTAGGTGATAACAGCATAGATGGACTTATACCCAGCTCAATCTCCAATTCTTCAAATCTAAGGGAATTCCTCTTAATGGTGTTCTTCCAGATTCCATTAGTAATCTCTCCTCCACTTCTCTTGAATGATTTAGTTTATATTATTCTGAAATTAGGGGACAGATACCATTAGGAATTGGTAATTTAAGTAACTTAAACACTTTGTCCCTATTCGGCAATGACTTGACTGGATCAGTGCCAAGATCATTATGTGATTTACAGAATCTTCAAGTTTTAGCTCTTGATCGAAATAGGTTAACTGGACCCTTCCCAGAGTGCCTTTGCAAATTGCCGGAGTTAGGCTCCGTTAGTTTGTCGCATAATCAAATATCGGGGTCCAATACCATATTGCATTGGCAATAGTATTACCTCTTTGAGAAATATTTACCTAAATTCAAATAGGCTCACTAACATACCCATGAGTCTATGGAGCGTCAAAGATCTTGTAGTTCTTGATTTGTCCAATAATTCTTTGGTTGGTTCTTTACCTCCAGATTTCGGAAATTTGGATGCCATAACATTAGTAGATTTGTCGAGGAATCACCTTTCAGGAAGTATTCCAACCACGGTCGGAGACTTGCAGAAACTAATTTATCTTTCTTTGGCTTTCAATGAGTTGCAAGGATCTATTCCTGAGTCACTCGGAAAAATGATAAGTTTGGAATCGGCGAATCTATCCAATAACATTCTTTCAGGTATGATTCCAAAATCATTAGAGACACTTCGGTATCTGAAAGATTTCAATGTATCATTCTATAGATTAGAAGGTGAAATCCCAAGTAAAGGACCTTTTCTCAATTTCACCTCTCAATCTTTTATGGGAAATGAAGAGTGATGTGGTGGTTTCCTTTTCCGACCTTGTAAGGTCAGGTTTGTTCATCACTCATGGAGAAGCAGATTTCTTCTGATTGTACTTGTCCCATTGGTGGTTTCATTAATGGGACTTGGCTCAATTGTTGTGTTCATGTTCAGGAGACGTAGAAATGTTCCAACCCAAGTCGAATCCTTACCTGCAACAACGATACTAGCCAGGGTTTCATACATTGACATCGAAAGGGCAACTCAAGGGTTCGACCAATGCAACTTGCTAGGCCGTGGAGGTCTCGGTTCTGTTTACAAGGGCATCTTTGCGAATGAGGTGGTTTTGGCAATCAACGTGTTTAATTTACAGATTGAAGGTGCATTCAAGAGTTTTGATACTGAATGTGAAGTTTTAGGCAACCTTCGACACAGAAATCTTACCAAAGTTATCAGCGGTTGTAGTAACATGGATTTTAAAGCATTACTTGTAGAGTACATGCCTAATGGAAGCCTGGAGGAATGGTTACATTCTGATGATTACTACTTGAATATGACCCAAAGATTAGACATAATGATCGATGTTGCATCAGCTTTGGAATATCTCCATCATGGTTACGCAACAGTCGTTGTACATAGCGACTTGAAGCCTGGTAATGTCTTGCTAGACGAAAGGCTGGTTGGGCACGTGAGTGACTTTGGCCTGACCAAGTTATTAGGAGAAGGGGAATCTATTACTCATACTAACACACTTGCAACGATGGGCTATATTGCACCAGGTAACTTTCTTTTTGGTCTTTTATTTTATTATCGAATATAAAGTGTTATTGTGTTAAATAGCACGTAATCTTTTGTTTTCTTGTTTTATGTAATATATCACAGATTCATGAAAAGATGGTATCGAAAACATCGAAATATAATTTGGCTTAGCTAAAACAGGAATGTAGCTTTTAAGTATTTTTTAAGTGCTGAACAAGAAATTATACGGTTAGATAGAAATGCTGAAACAAACAGTTGATGTGTTTGTTAAAGAAGTGCTTATAAGAATTTTTTTCTATTAAAATAACTGAAAATGCCATTAAAGTTGTTAATATTAAAAATAGATTATTGCAAGACTTTTCATTTCCGAGACAAATTATAATATCTTTCAATTCATTTTTAAGTTCTAAATTGAATAGATAAATTAGTTTAAATGAATATAAGTAATTTATTGAAATAACATTGTAGTAATTAATATATGCCCAACTTATAGCTTTTGGCTTATTTTGGCTTAAAAGTACTAGACTTGTAACACCTTTTTTTATTTTGCTTGCCAATATGTTATTTGCTAGTTTTAATGTATCATATCACAGATTTTGCATGAAAAGAGAACATGGAAATATGACAATGTTAAACTCTATGTTCATGCATCTACGACGATAAAGAAAAAGAAACTTGCAGTCTTATCGTTTCAGTTGATTGTCTTACTCTTGGTTCATTCCAGTTCTGCCTTCAGTTTTTTTTTTTTTTTTTTTAAATAATTTATCTACTCAAGATAGATTTAAATTTTTTTAATATCATTCAAATATAAAGATATTACTTTCGTTTATTTATGTAGTCCGTTAAGAAACTAATTTACTCTAGCAACATTGGATCAGAGTACGGATCAGTAGGATTAGTTTCTAGAAGATGTGATGTGTACAGCTACGGCATAATGCTCGTGGAAAAATTTGTAGACATATAATTTTTGACTCACGCGTTAGAATCATCTTTAAAAGTTACAGTATTTTTAAAATAATTATTTGAGTTTATTTCTGTAAGAATTCACCTTTTTATCAAATTTAATTCTATTTTAGGTACAAAATTGAAAATATCAAAATAATATCAAGCTTTTATCTTTAATAATATTACTAAATCCAATCAAAGTCTTATATCTTTGGGCTTGGTTTTCAGATTTTTGTTTTAGCCCAATCTCATAAATATTGGAGCCCAAATGCTAGCCGAAAGGCAACAACCCAATAGCCCAACCCCTCTTCTCATTTGGCCACGTATGATAACCAACTCTGACAGAATCTCTCTCACACACACGCCAAATCCCACTCCCATGATCCTACACTAATTACCAACAGATTGAGGATTCTTCTAGAGGAAGAGAGTTAGTTATCTTGGAGAGCAAGGAGAGGGTTTTAAAAGGGGATTTGAGTTTTTACAGAAGGGGAATCGATTTTAGTCTTCTTCTTCTTCAAAAAATTTCAGAAAAAAAAAACCAAACAAAACAGAGGAACTTATATTTTTCGACTTCTGGTAGAGGAAAGTTTCCAAAAAATTGATTTCGATCAAGGAGGAGCTGGGTTTCGATTTCAGTTTGCCAGACCAAATTCCGGTCGTGGTTCGCCGCTCCGCTGCTGATATCAACTTTCAAAAACCAGTAGGAACCTTTATCCAGGTCCACTTCTCGACTTTCATATACTTTTTGGATGATTAAAGCATGATAAAGTCTTGAATATATGTTTTTTATATTATTAACTCTGTGAATCGATACATTCCAATTACACTTTAGTGAATAGAATAAAGTAATTAATGTCAAACATGAAATTCTAAAAAACAAAAACAGAAACATAGGATTAATCTGTATTTGGTGTTGAATTTGCGACCGCATAGCTGATATGCGGTTCGCATTTTAGACCTGATTGTCAGAAAAATAGGATTAATCTGAGTTTGGTGTTGAATCTGCGACCGCATAACTGATATGCGGTTCACATTTTTGACCTGATTGTCGCAGATCTCAATCTTAATTTCAGTCACTTACCGCATTCCTGACTCTGTTTAGATTCGCGATCCTTAGGTGTAAAGTGCGGCTCGCAGACGCACTTTGCGATCGCAAATAGGATCGCATTTTGACATCGAGCTTTGATCCAGGACTCTGTTCTGATCTGCGATCTTTGCACGCAATATGCGGCTCGCATATGGGATCTGCGATAGCATATCCCCATTTGCAGTGATGATTTTGATCTTCTCTTGTCTTTTGTGGCTTGTTGGACCGGGTTTTGGTTAAATGCATGAAATAAAAGTTAAAAGAATAAGGCTATGAACTGAAACTTATCTTTCTTTATTTTAGACTTCATTTTCTTATTTTATCACATTCCCCGCTAGTTGCATGTTTAGGCCGATCACACTTGGGTAGGCAATACTAGGACGTTAGTTAATTTTGAGGTGAGAGGTCATTCCCTAGTTAAATTTATCTGGGGAATGCCCCAAAAGACTTATGTATTTAACATTCCAGGGAATGCCCCGAGGTATTTGTAAATGAAGACCAAAGGTGAAACTCGTAATATCGGTTCTGTTTTTCTTCTTTATTAGGTGGGAATGACCTCAAACCTCTTGTGTGTTTTTGTTTATCTCAATCCAAATGTATTAAAAGCCAACTAAATCGAGTACGCAACCGTTACTTTCACGGGACTCGGGGAATGCGTAACACCTTTTCCCCGAGTCAAATGAACCCCGTTACCCAAATCTCTGGAATGAACTTGGCTCTGAGTCTAAGTTCTAAAAATGGTGGCCTAACACACCGGAATCAATTGTCAGGTGGCGACTCTAAATTTTCCCTTTCAAATCCTATCTTTGTCACTTTCAAAATAGAAAACCCCCTTTTCGAGTTTCATTAAGCCTTTTATCAACCAAAAAGGGTTTAGTAAAGTCTCGCCCCTAAAAAGGAGGAGTGACAGCTCTGGCGACTCTGCTGGGGAATTCTTGCTTTAATTGCGGGTTCGAGCTAATACTTGATTTGTTGGCTTTTAAAATGTTTGGTTGAGTTTTTATGTTTTTTCGTTGGCTTTATTTAATTTTTATTATGCTTTCATATTTTGTTATTTGCTAGTTGTCTATGTGTTTACCGTTTTTGCTTTATGTGTTTATCGCTTTATAACTGTCATCATATGCATTGCCCGGTCAATTCTTTCCGCAACAAGTCTCGGAGCATGCGTCGCGTGCACGAACTCTTTGTTGAGTCACCTTAAATTTAGGAGGGGAAGCCGACGGACGTATGGAGTGGGTGGAAAGCTTGAGCAGCCACCATCGACCATACGCTTTACCAAACTGCCTTTTTAGTGAACCCCAAACTTAGGTCGGCCTTAGGTCATTCTTATTTGCTCATGTCATTTAGACCTAGTAGGGCTTGGTCCTAGGCACCGTGTCCCTTTGTAGGAGGCCTGTCCAAATTATGTCAAAATGGGCCCGTGGCCCAATATGGCATTTAATCATCCTATGTGCTAATTGTTGCATCTGTGAGGGTAAAAAGTTCATTTGGCAGACCGATGTCTTGGAAAGAAAGGTGAAAATAAAGTAAATGGGGCCCCACTAATATTTTCTTTCACAATCTTTTCCGAAAAAAAAAAAACATAAAAAATCAAAAAAAGAAAAGAAAAGAAGGCTTTACATTTTTATTCATTTGCCAAGAATTCAGGAAAAGGTCCAAGATTTTCTTTGCATTTTGCATCATTTTTCCAGAAACAAAAATATAGTTTTTCAGTTGCGTCTTTCCGAACTACGCGAACCTGATTCTCGTCTTCCGGGCGGGATACGTAGGCAACCCACATAGGGTTTGGGCTTCCTAGTAAGTCTTAGGTTCTTGGCTTTCGGGGTCGTAGCCAAATCTTGCATGTTTAGCCACTTTGGCCACATCGGCCATTCTTGCAAAAGTAGGGTTATTTTTGCAAAGGTGGTTCAATTGCCCATGTCTTAGGATCTTGAGTCCATGAGTCAGTTTCATATCACTCTAAGGTCCGTCCGTGTCGGGTTTGCGTCCCTAGCCACATTTGGCCATATCGGCCATTTTTGCAAAATAGTCCATTTCCGCAAAATAATTCTTTAAGACCATGATTGTCGGGACATTAGAGTCATGTAAGATTTAAGTGCAGTATTTCTCATGCTTAGGGGTCAACTTTGTCAAGTTTTAGTCACTTTCAGCCACTTAGGCCAATCTACAAATATAGCCGAATTGTGTCTTGCATTTGTCCACCAGGAAATGTTGTGGTGTCGTAATAGTTCCGAGTCGTTAACCATGTTCCCTTCATTCAGGTATGGACCCGTTGATTCGATCCAAAGTGTGGATGGTGGTAAAGATTCCTAAGAAATTGATCAAGTGGTGGAACATGTTTTCATCGTTAGAACAACATGAGTTGATGCATAAATTGGGTACCCTAACTTCTCTTCTTGATATCACACCTTGCCCAGACTTAGTGGAGGTAATGCTGACCTACTGGAACCCGCAGAACTTAACTTTCAAATTTGGGGAGTGTGAGATGACTCCTACTTTGGCAGAAATATCCGGTCTCACTAGTTTGAGTTATATAGGCAAGAATATGATACTTCCCCGGAAAACTCTAGGACAAGATTTCTTAATGACCTGGGCCTAGAAGATAACAAGCATTTAAAGTGCGTTGATCAGTCTTGGATATCTTTAGATTATTTATTTGCTAGATTTGGACCACAGGATAGTTTTGACGTCTTTTGGGATGAGTTCTGCACAACCAAAGCAAAATGGCAAAGATGTCGCCTCGAAGCTTTCAGCCTTGCTTTATTAGGGTTATTGGTTTTTCTATTAGATGAGAGGCACATTAGCACCCGTCTGCAGTCAGTAGTAATGGCACTATTTCATGAGAAGCAACACAAAGCCGTTACCGTTGTGCCAATGATCTTAGCAGAGTTGTACCGAGCGCTGAGTGAAGTAAGGGGAGGTGTCAGGTATTTTGAGGGAAGTAACCTTTTGCTACAATTATGGATGATGGAACATTTGCACACAGCTTCCTTACTTTGTCCCATCGACTGTGCCTTGAGGGATCGGGTGATATGCATCGAGCGTAGGATGAAGTCTCTTAAGTTTACATACCTAATAGATGTCACAGCTTGGATTGAGTTCCTTGGTTTGAGGATGAATGAGAATGTTTTGTGGACCTACATTTGGCTACCTTTAGATGATATCTTAGTAGGATGCCTCATGCAGCCTTTCCCGATGCTGATAGGACTCAAGAGTGTCAAGCCGTATACGCTAGTCAAGGTAATGCGATAGTTGGGCAGACGACAAGAAGAGCTTCCAACTTTGCACCTTCGGAGGTACATAATGAATTTTAGCAAAAAGGCAGTTGACGAAATCCAGTACGTGCAATACTGGAACAATGCAAAGAGGATGAAGAAAGATACATTAGTAAGGGATATCGGCAGGCCCGAGTGTACTCAGGAGTACCGGATTTGGCTACAGTCCGCCCCACCAGGGATAAGTATCCCATTGCCAGCACAGCTTAGGGGGCGGGCAGTTCAGACAGAGGACTTTGAGGAGACATCGGACCAAGATCCCCAGGATAAGTTTGAGTTGATAAGGTCTCAGTTAGCGGAATTGGCAGCAAAAGTGGAGCAGCACGGCCAGTATTTGCTTAGGGTTGGTCTTCAGGAGGCGGGGGCACACGCCAGGGTCTTCGTTCCTAGCATTGGTGTTTCTCTACGAGGCATGTTACAAAGCTTGAGCACGACGGATAGCCCAGGACCATCCCAACCAAGACGGTTGCATTCAGGAGCAGTTTAAGGATCTACCCTATTCAAATGTTTTTAAAATGGTCTCATGTCTTGTCTAGGTATACCGAACCTTTAGGTAGTTTCAAAGCTAGTCATAGTATGGTCAAGTGTGTCTGGTCTTCCATTATTGCACTTCTTATCAAAAGTCTTAAATGAAAAATCTCGAACTTTATTTTTCCATCACTTTTTCAGAAAACATGCTTGGTTTGACTCATGGAGAACATGATACACAAGTAACTTACTTTGGGTTTTTTATCAAGTTATTTTACATCAAAAGAGAGCGAAATGATAAAAGTGTCGGAAAAGAAAGAGAAGGTAATATTGAAATAATCAAATAGGGATGATGCCATATGACCTTGCAACCCTCAGAGCCATTATAGAACCATTATTTGTTTCTAGGTGCATCGCACGTAATGTGATATTATTATCTGATAAATGCCCTAACGCTAACATGTTGGCTTTGTGGTGTTGTCCTCTGTTATTCTCTAACTACTTTCAGGGAGGTGGTTAGTTTGTTAGCATCCTGGCAAGCCATCCATACAATACTTGATCAAAACGCCAAACAGTCATGGCTAGCAAGGAAACAGACACTGGAGTTGTAGACCCGCCAAGAGAGGTTGTTGAGTCAGAATCGGAATTCCAAGAGGAGGTCCGGAGGTTGAAACATCAGATGGCAGAAATGTATCAGGCATGGATTAAGGGACACCCTCCACCCTCGTTCCCCACCAACTACACAGAAAATCCTGTTTCCATTCCACCACTTTCTCAATCCCAGATGGCCAATATTATTGACCTTTCCCCACAACATGCACCTGGCTTTACCCTCTACCACAATTACCCCGGCACTTCAGCCCAAACTTTTCATGCTCCACCAGTCAAAACAACCTCGTACCCTGCTCCAACATCTGCTCCTATTTTTGTACCACCACCACAAACTACCCTCCACCGATCCTCTAGTAAGCCCGCATTTCTCGCCCCAGATGCCCATTACCATGCACCAGAGCCCACTTTCAAAGTCCCAGACCCTTACTCCTACACCCACCAATTTGAGCCTCATGTCGAGACTGACAAACCACCTAAGAATGCGGAACAAGAGGAGATGTTTAGAAAGTTACAAAGTCTCGAACAATCATTAAGAAATATGCAAGGGTTAGAAACCAGGTGAGTGTGGCCTATAAGGATTTATGCTTGTTTCCTGATGTCTAACTGCCTGTCGGGTTCAAGATGCCCAAGTTCGACTTGTATGACGGACATGGGGATCCTGTTGCCCATCTAAGGGGTTATTGCAGCAAAATGAGAGGCGCCAGAGGAAAAGATAAATTGCTAGTGGCCTACTTCAGCCAAAGTTTGAGTGGGACAGCTTTAGAATGGTACACCCGTCAGGACATTAACAGGTGGTAAACTTGGGATGATATGGCTCAGGCCTTTGCCCGACATTTCCAATACAATATAGACATTGTTTCGGACCGCCTATCTCTGACCAAGATGGAAAATAAATCCAATGAAAGCTTTAGGGAATATAGGTTCCGATGGAGGGAGCAAGATGCACGAGTCAATCCTCCAATAGAAGAGGACGAGTTGGTTAAGTACTTCCTCCAAGCCTTGGAGCCCACTTACTATGGACATTTGATCTCAGCCATTGGTAAATCTTTCAATGATGTGGTAAAGATGGGAGAAATGGTGGAAGAAGGGCTCAAGTCGAGTAAGATCATGAGTTATTCTGCTATAAAAGCAACCACTCAGGCAATCCAAAGTGGTACCGGAAGTTTTCTAGGCAAGAAGAAGAAGGAAGATGTCGTTATGTTTGTCTCCGGATCATGGCAGGGTCAGAGAGGTTCACCTCACCAATACACCCATTCTCGACCTCGACCTCAAACTTACACCCAAGCTCCATAAATACCCCTCAACATTACTTTTCCCCGCCAAGCCCCCAAGACTTAGCTAGACCACCCCAGTATTTTGTTCACCATGCATAGTCATATGCTCAACCTCCTCCTTACCTACAATGGCGTGATCCTGTCCCGCAGAATACCTATCCAGCTCCACAAAATGCCTATCCATTTCCACAACCTTATCAAAACCCTAATGGTCCACCTTTTCGACTAAGACCAGAGTATAGGAGAGAGAGGCAACAGCAAAAACAAACTTTTACCCCGCTTAGAGAATCCTATGCCAGTCTATTCCAAAGGTTAAAGTAGTTAGACCTCTTGAGGCCAATTGAGTCAAAAATACCAAATCCCCCTCCAAAGAACCTTGATTATTCCCTAAGATGTGCCTATTGCTCTGATGCTCCAGGTCATGACATAGAGAAGTGTTGGCACCTAAAACGGGCGATCCAATAGCTCATTGATACGAACCAAATTGTAGTCCAAAGCCCAGACACTCCAAACATCAACCAAAATCCTCTCCCTGCCCATGAAGAGACACATATGATTGAAACAGTTCACAAGGACGGGAAGCCCAAAAAGTCTTATAAGTCCATCATGATGATTCGGGCCAGTGAAAATAATTTGGGTAAGGATCCAGACTCCACCAAAGCAAAGTCTGTGACAGTTGAAGGGGCGACTGAAAAGCCGAGCCCTCTCAATTTGAAACCACCGGTGTTGGTCGTAAAAGGGATGTCAAAAGATATTGTGGCAAGTCCAGAAAGCTCAAAAGTGGTAGTACCGGGGACTCCAAGTAAGCCTGTCCTAGTTGTGAAAGCGGCTCCTATTACCCCTATCATCATTAAACCAGTAACCCCACTGCAGATGGTTAATACTAAGGCTGTCCCATGGAACTACAAACAAGTAATAGTGACTTACAAAGGAAAAGAAGTAGAGGAAAAAGTTAATGAAACTGGAGGATTGACTCATTCTGGGAGATTTTTCGCTCCAGAAGAATTAAGGAAAGTCAAGCCATTCAAAGATAGCCAAATGCCAATAAAGAAATCGGTCACCGAGGAAGAGGCTTAGGAGTTATTGAAGAAGATGAAAGGGCAAGACTATTCCATTATAGAACAGTTGAGGAAAACACCGGCTCAGATTTCTGTTTTGTCCTTGCTGATACACTACGATGAACACCGCAGGGTCTTGATGAAGATTTTAAATGAGGCACATGTTCCTGATAAGATCACAGTAAACCACTTCGAAAAGAGAGCTGGCAAGATTTTCGAAGCAAATAGGATCACTTTCTCAGATGACGAACTTCCTATTGAGGGCACAGAACACATCCGAGCTCTTTATCTCACAGTGAAGTGCGAAGAGTCTGTTGTTTAGAGGGTTTTGGTTGACAATGGCTCTAGTGCGAATATTTGCCTTTATCTACTTTGCAAAAACTGAAGATTGGCACTGAAAGGATCCGCTTGAACAGTGTGTGCGTTCGAGGCTTTGACGGAGGAGGTAAAGATTCTGTTGGAGATATAATGCTTGAATTGTCAATAGGGCCAGTTAAGTTCACCATGGAATTCCAAGTGTTAGATGTAGCTGTCTCCTACAATTTGTTGTTGGGAAGGCCTTGGATACATGCTGCTAAAGTAGTCCCGTCCTCTCTACACCAAATGGTGAAATTCAAATGGGCCAGGCAAGAAATAGTTGTGCACGGTGAGGAAGATTTGTCAGCCTGCAATGACACGATTGTTCCATTTGTTGAAGCTGAAGATGATAAGGGACCTTGTCTTTCAAACTTTTGAAACAGTGTCTGCTGATAAGATTACTGAAGGAAGATGCATTGCGGATCCCAAGTTATCCTCCGCATCTGTCATGGTTGCGAATGAAATGTTGAAGAATGGTTTTGTGCCGGGCAAGGGTCTGGGATCATCTCTACAAGGTATTGTGCATCCAATACGCCCAAAGGGAATTATAGTACATTTGGTTTGGGATTCACGCCCACAGAAGAGGACATGAAAAGGTTTAAGAATCCAAAACAAAAGGTATGGTCACTCTCCAAGCTAGTCCCACACATCTCCAAGTCTTTTGTCAAACCAGGAGCCGAACCCCCC